>CM023451.1:47188164-47295583 GCA_013339765.2 Haemaphysalis longicornis | reverse complement strand
GGTCACACTCCGACGCCTTTTTAAGCGTGAAGCTGGGGCTACCACGGTAATTCCATGCTGCAAACACCCCTCGCCCGCACACCCACTTGCAGAGATTGGCCAAGATTGGCAGGAAAAAAAATGCACAATTCGCCGTATTCGTAGCAACATTTGCTCGGGACGAGAAAAACATGTCATAACGTACACTTCTCGTTCGTCCTCGTGTCATCGCGCGCATGCATTGGGTACCCTAGAACAGCCCCCATGCACGGCAGCGTCTCAAAGACACCCTGCTTGAAAAGGTCACCGCGGCCGCAGCATTGTAGAAGACCGTATGGATAATTGGAGACATGGCTGCGAATTCGCCACTCCTCCCCGAGACGACTTGTGGACCCCACCGCCGCCTTTTCTAGTCGATGATGAAGAGCTGTCAAAGTCTACAATGTTGAGAATGACTTCGCATTCATCACTCGCCGCGAATAACACGATGACCTCTTCGACGCTAATGACAACGATTACTAGACTACAACTATGCATACTGAAAATTAACCATGTGCATGGCAATGCTCACCTGCAGCAGCTTCGCCATTGAAGTCTTTCGCCTGAGTGCAATCTTCCTTCAAAATTTTTTTACCGTATATCTTTTTCGCTGTCGCAAATTAGATTTAATGCATATTTGTAACTCAAAGACGCTTGTATTGTTCCGCCCACAACGCAGCCGAAGAAACAATATCATCTTTGAATATTACCCCCAAACTACGGTTCGAAAGCGGTTGGGCAGTGAAAAAAAAGCAGTTATTACAGAAAAAACACGTCCGACGGGGCTCCTCCTGAACCGTTGCAAAAAACAAGTATTTGTAACATGGTCTATAGCATTTTCGGTAATAATTAGCCTATATTCTCACTAATAATCATGGGTCCGCTCGTTGGACAAAATTTTTGTCGTTATTAGAAGGAGGGGAAGCGTGTTAGCACGCTAGTTAATATACAACTGCAAGTGATGGTTATTTATTACACTTGCTGAAAACAAAACTCGCAGGTTTAGGTGGTCGTTCGAGCAATCGAACGCCAAATAATTTTCGGATAGTTCTTCTAAAGCACGATTACATCTACGTTCAGTAGCCGTACACTTTTGTACAACCCTAAGCTTGACATCACCAAAAATTCCTATTTAGAATCTTGGATAAACGGCATAATGTACGCCAGTGACGCACATAACGAGGTCGAATAACAGCCCGAATTCTTTACAAGTAACCCTAGAAATAAATGTCAACAATAAACTAAATTCGGGGGTAATGATACAATCGCTCCAAAAGCCATTAAAATGCGATATCTTCAAAAATTATCTACATTTCAATTAGAGCTATAGAGTATTAGCTACAAAACTCGCTTTTTCGTAAAGAGTAGTCTGTATACTTTAGAGAGAGAGAGAGAGAGAGAGAGGGAGCATAACTTTAATGAAGACCAGCGATGTTAGCCGAGCCGTCGGGCTGGCTTGCTACGCTAGATAAGAG
The DNA here is from genome assembly GCA_013339765.2 of Haemaphysalis longicornis. NCBI lineage: Eukaryota > Metazoa > Arthropoda > Arachnida > Ixodida > Ixodidae > Haemaphysalis > Haemaphysalis longicornis. The sequence goes on along the minus strand of CM023451.1, from coordinate 47,294,090 downwards.
AAGAAAACAAAGAGAAAAAAAGGAAAAAATTGTGGAAATGAAAAGATGTCATTTGATGCGCCCAAAATTTTCAATCACAGAACTTTGTCCAGTTATGTGCTCCAAAGAAACTCCAAGACATCTTTGATGCACGTGCAGCCTGACTGGGACCCACCAAGGACCCAAAATAGCCCTCACCTCAAGTCCCGCACCAAGCTGCCTGCACAAAGATAATATGAGTTTCTGTCTTTGCACGGTGTACTTGGACACACGCATATGACATGATGAATGTCTTATTTGAGTAACATCTGGAACAAAGAGGTGAAGATGCCTGCTGGATTTTATACAGGTGATGTCCCGTGTAGGCCACATTCAAGCGCAGCCTATGCAGAATGGCTTCCTCGCGCTTGCTAAGTCCAGGTGGCATTCTGAAGGTGCACTTGGGATCAATCGCATGAAGAGGTGCGTATTGCTGCCTTGCATCAGTCCAGATAGACATCTCCGCTTTCATCAGTTAATGAGGCGTGTATTGCCGCATCCTTTCTGTAAATGGGATCGGCCAGCTTGAGTGCAGAGACTGTGGGCAGATGAGGCGGCTTCGTCAGCTGCGTCGTTGCCGGCAACTCCGCAGTGGGCAGGAAGCCACTGCAGACCTACGCTATGTCCCCTTTGTATGGCTTGTGAGTGCAAAAGATTGATTTCCCAAGCCAGGTGTTCTTTTGGAAGCGACTTTAAGCCTTCGAGTGCTGACCTGGAGTCTGTAAATACAGCCCATTGATTGGCCGGCTGCTTCAGAATATACTGAAAAGCAGCGCGCAGTCCAGCCAGCTCAGTAACTGTCGTCGAGGACTTTAGTGAACCAACGCCGCACACGATTAGGCCATTTGAGAGTATTAGTACACAATATCCAGAAAACGGCCAAAACGTGCTTTTTTAGCAATTTTTCATTATCTCGGAGCTACATTTTAACACCTAACAGGACTTTGCCCACGTGCGGTCTGTCCCAAGCAATACCCTAGGGAGCGAGATTTGATTTGGGGTTAAAGTACACGTTTTATGTTACTGCTTAATATTTGTATTTCCAGTTAATATATTGCCACACCCCGGAAACGCCAGGTGTCGTACGGCTACTCAGTAAGTGAAAGTAAATATCGAAGCGTTGGAGACCATTTCGAAGTACCTTCTAGGAAATACGCGTAGGCTGATGGGCCAACAGCGTTGAGCTGCTTCGGATAACCTGCACAAGATCTCGCGCACACGGGTTTTACTTTGTTCCGTTTACCGAAAATAATATCTCCGCCAGATTAAAAAACACAGCGTCTTCGTTGATATCCATAGAACGCTTTAGATAATACACGGCGGCGGTAGCGAATTTAAAACAGTGAGGCACGCCGCAAACACCAATACGTAATTGCGAATGGCAAACTGTGGTGCAGCCTAAACTGATACTAATATCCTGAAATACTGCAGACATTCTAAGCATTTCAATCCTCCAAAAAGTTAGTTACGCGTAGAAGGAAGACGAAAAGATACCAAAACGCTGGTATTTGAAGTCAAAAACCCCAGTATTTTTATGAATAAGAGCGCGGCATGCTACAAAAATGCCTAACCACAAAAAAAGAACTGAAGAAAAGAAAGATAAATTTCAGAGTTTCAAGCACACGGTGGGTAGAGAGCACTGCTTTTTTTTTATTTTAAGCGGTTCTACAATGGCTACTTTTTGTCTTGCCGGTGGTCGAGCTGGTAATTCATGAAAATGGCCGCCACGGAAGCCAACTCTACTGAACAAAGGGCTATACGAAAAGAGAGCCATTTTAACAGCGCAGCGTTTAGGATGGAGTTCCGTCCGTGTCTGATGTCACTCAAATCTTGCGGAGCAAAGTGGACGAAGCAAATTTAAGGCCAAGAAGTGTGAGGGGAAGTGGCAAGGAGGCAACGAGTTGACAGTGGTTCCGGGGAGACCGCGTCGCGCCGCGGGTGGTCGGGTCGTCAAGAGTACTTCGGGGATTGGTAAGCCTCATGATGACGTAAGCTATGATGCACAGGGGTTCAAGAGAGACGGGTACGTTCGCAGACTTCAGTGTCCAGTCTACCTATAAGATGGCAGACTTATGAGAAGACAAGTTACAGCAAGAGAAGACCGATAGCTCCGCCCTTTCCTCAGTCTGCACATCTAAATTCCAAAGCCTGCCGAATTTTTCAAGACAAACAACCGGAGATCTTATCCTGATATGTGGAAACATACTTCTTAACATTACATTTGATAATTCGTCATCATGCAGTAACGACCAATCCTTGCTCTGACGTAAGGGAAGTGAACCCATATCAATAGACCTCGGGCTGCAGCTTATCGCACTTTGAAGCACTCTGGCCTCCGCCATTGTCCCAAACAAATGTATCGAAATTAGCCCAATACCTCCGTTGAGTGCTAGCCAAGCCTTAGTTGCAGTGCAGGGATCATGCCTTCCATTAGCCTAACGCTCATAAGCGCATGCTACGTCAAAAAGCCGCAGCGCACCTTTGGTTTTATTACCCATGACACGTTTGTAGTGGTATACCTTGCGTGGGAGCTGCGTCGAATTGCTTCTAGGGCGGTATTTTGCGTCGGATGAATTGCGTTTCAGGCGTATTATCACACAAGCAATATTTAGCCCCGATAATTGGCTCCGCAGTTTTAGTCAGTAAAATCTTTGAAAACTTGGCATTTCGGATTACGTTTCAACGAAACCAAGGAATCTTCTACATGACATCCAGAACACTGCCGCCTGTGTACTCTCCAGCACAATAGCTAGTTCGTTTTTAGCTGCCCTCGGCCACTATACGACAGCTTAGCAAGTATTTTTTCGTTTCCCTTTTACGTAAAAACTACTTGTTTGGAGTTTTGTAAACGTTTAATTTAAAAATTGACATTTCGAGGGAGCGAAAGTCACGACAGCGACGTCATGCAAAGAATTTCAGTCGGAAAAAATAAGGAATTGTGAATTGGCGGAAAGTGTGAAGACCTCATAAAAATGAATTTAAGGGCGGCGACCCAAGAACTACAAGATATTCACAAGCTATTTTTTGTGCTTTAGTGCCCTGCCCACAATGAAATAAAATCTTAAGGCGAGCTGAAATCTAAATATATAAATTACAATAATGTGCCTCTGAACACAAGCATAAATTTGAGAATCAGAATATTACAGCTTTCGGTAGGCGGGGTTCAAAATATTAACACGGTGCCTAGGTACTTTTAACATGCCTTGCATCCTCTGTTCAGCCAACACGCAGCAATATCGGACAGGTCCCCGTTTGAAATAATTTATAACTGGCCGGCAGCACCCGCTTATTCGTGCCTGTCCAGTATGAGGACGGTTAGACTACATAGTGTGTAAAACGTAAAACCCGTAAGATTAGCCTTTTTTCCGAGCCACCCTGAAAATATACGGCAGGCATTGCCAAGCTTTATGCATATGAGCAAAAACCACTTGACACATTGACGCGCCTACCAAAAAATCAATAATTTACGAAGGTAAAATTGTCGCGTCCTAGCTAAAACTGTATACCGATTGCTTCCCAATGGCACAATGCGTCAATCGTGTACGGCTCCTGGGGTCTAAAGCAAGCGTAATGCGATTTGCTCCAAGGGCCAACGTTCTTACGAATGTTGTGCAGCCTCTTAACATATTTGGACGTTGTTTTCGTCCTTTTTTATAGTTTAAATAACAAAATGAACCTTTACTGACCTATGACAGAGCGCGGATTTTGCCGTTTAGCAGCGTAATGCACAGGTGTCAAAGATATTAAATTCATATGTTTTGCAGGCCAGCTAAAAGAAGTTTATGGCACAAGTAATAACACAAAACTTATTCGTTGAATTTGAGCAATTGTGGATAAGTTTGGTCTTCCTCATGTTGAATATAAACACTGAATTTCGATGCTTCATACATACAAAAACTTCACTTAAATTCACTTTCAGGAAAGGTTGCGAATTGAATTTGGTAGAAAAAGAATTAACCCATATACAACAGGGCTTCGAGAACAGTATAGCTACGGATAGAGGGAAGATAAGCCCTCTTGGCACCATTAGCAGCTCTTTTAGAATTCTTCCGCAGGATAATTTTTTGAGGCACGCCTGAAGGCACTCACGGAGAAGCAACCTCTTCATTGCCTTGCCTGAATTTCGGAACGCTTCACAAGAAGAGTCCTCATATCTTCTTCACCCTAATGCAGTGGTTTGTACCCAAAGAGGGGACAAGGGTGAGGTTTTCCAGCGCTCGTAAGCGGCGGCTGTTTAGTTAAACACTATAATTGTAAATATGGGAACACAAAATAAATACCACCGCAGTTAGTCCGCTAGGACGGGGGAGATGAGATTAACCATTTTTAACATCTCTCGTTCATTTCGTTCACTTTTCCGTTCACTAATTGTCAACAACTGGGAACAGACTTTCACCGATGTCGTTTTTGCCCGGTGCATTCATAATAAGCCAGCTCCTAAAAGCAAAACTAAGACTTCTTAAAACACCCATGAAACAGTCTGAACGTCAAGCCAAGAGCAAACTCCTATTGGGCTAATGAATGTTGGCTCACTTTCATCCGTGAAATAGCAGGATCTGCCTCATTTTCGATATGAACTACGACGTGCGTACACGTTTGCATGGCGGTATCTCAGCGATTTTCGTGCGATCTCCTTTTTTACAAAAAAAATTCGCTGAGGTTTTCTTGTCACTGTAATTTTATCTGACTGAGTTTCGGTTTCTGGGTCTGGAGAATTTCGAAAAAAATTGTTTTGGTGTGGGTAATATTTAAAAAAAAATCTGCGTTTCATGTAACAACGAGTTAAGACTTATTCGGACATTCCGTCAAAAACAAGTAGTTACACCAAATCCGATTCACAAAATCCTGTTGGCCAGTTTCAAATAGCGAAAAGTCTTTTTATTACCATTAAAAACCGAGTTCGATAGCAAAAATGTGCGATGATAGAAGAAGTCGTGAATGTGTAAGGCGTTTTTACTTTCACTCGAGTAATGTTGAAGAGCTCCAGCCATAGCAAGCGAGCGCTGTAATTTTGGCTTGGTCTCCCGATATTCTAGTCACTTCGGCCAGCAGTTTCCAAGAGCATTGATAATTTTTTAACGGACGCAAAGTATGTTTTAACGGAACACCTCTCTCACTGTTTAGCGCAATCCCGGGCGAAATGTTTAAATGGTTTTTCTTGCATTTGTACGGTTAACGTTGTAAGCACCAAAATCAATTCGGGGAGCTGATTGCGAAGAACATATATGTTCAGAAATCTGTAACATCTACGATTTACTTGCAAAATCTTATTCACGCATAGGATTATTTTTAGGGATTCTACGTGTTACACATCAGCCAAACCCAGCTCGTTATCTGAACGGGAAAGCCGCATTATCCACAATTTTCTGTTTGCGACTATTTTTTAGTGTTGCAATAGTAAGTACGTAACATAAAACAACCCGTCTTTGTGATTTCTCACGTCATGACAGAGATGTATTTCCAAGATTACCAGTTTCTAATTCAGGCAGTTTCGGTTAGACGTTCATCAGTCATTCTTTTCGGTTGGGTGGGGCAGACGGGATGTCTTTCTCTTCATCGATATCAATCACTATCAACCCAATCGCCATTGCTCCCAAAGGGAAGAAACTAAGCAGTGTCAGACTTCTGTCTGATAAAGAGGGCGGTTTGCACACAGACCTTAAAATACAAGACAAGGCAAGCCCGTACTTTCAGCCAAACATTTATTGTAAAGAAATGGATAAAACTCTTAGGAAAGGAATAACTGTCACGAACGCAAAGCAATAAAGGTCGGTCACTTACCTAGAATACCAACGGACAGGCAAGCAGGCATGATGTGCGAAATCACGTGCGCATTTAAGGGCTGAACGGGAAGCTGTTTATGGAAAAACGTTTTTGTGTGTTATTTTGTAAGAATATGCCGCTGCAGGGCAATTAGTGGTAGTGGTGTCGTTAAACAAAATTTCAAGGAGCCTTAGAGGTGTTTGTATGAGTAGAGAATGGAAAAAGGTTTCTTTCTTCTTTGATAGTCGGAACGTACTCTTACGAACTGGAAGTTGGGTTGTTGGTACACAGTTCAGGATTTAAAAAAAAGCGCCACCTAAATGCGAAGACAATTGAAGATACAACAGGACGAAGCGCCTTCGTTGGATACTTAAAGAGGTTCGTCCTGTGTCCCTTCATGCGTCTTTGTGTCTAAGTAACGCTTTTTCAATCATGAAGAGTACTCTGCTGTTTTAGACACTTACAGCCCATACTATCAAGATCGACCATTTGAGCTCTGGAAGATTCACTATCTATGCTGCTGCTAAAACGCCGTCCCAGAAGCTGAGGGCCAATCAGGTGTGGGTGGCAGCGACCTTGGGTTAGCAGCCTTGTAGTCGATACTTTGGCGGCCTAATGTGTTTTTAAAACGACAGCCTTTCTTCGGCTACTTAAAGTGAACATTTTGAGCTGTCTGTCTGTTCTGTCTGTCTGTCTGTCGTCTGGTCTTTCTGTCTGTCTGTCGTCTGTCGTGCTGTCTGTCTGTCTGTCTGTCTGTCTGTCTGTCTGTCTGTCTGTCTGTCTGTGTCTGTCTGTAAAGCTACCTGGCCAACAGTTAAAGCTATTCCGAAACGATTAGTTCATACAGACAAATCCTTTCTGATCCTGTATATCTGGTAACCCGCTCCATAGTTGTCAACATTGCTGATCAAAAAGAACACAGCCAAATTTGCAAAAAACATGAATACATAGTTGGTAATAGGCGGCGTTCTTTAATTTAAAACTTTTGGGTCCTTGATATTTGCGACATCAATTGAAAACTACGCGTTGAAAACAAATTAATCACTAAAATACGCAAACGCAGGTGGCGGCCCAACAAGTTCACTACGAAAGGTTATAATAGGTGGAATGCGAGCGTTGAAAAACCTAAAGCTGAAGTGACTTGTGGCTTTCTCTCTTTTTCTCTCTTGACTTGCGGAAACCTCCACGTATATACAGTTGGAGAGGCGAGACGGGAGGAGAAGAGCGTGAGAGGTGTTCGGGGGAGGGAAGCGAGGTACTTACGTAGCATCGGTGGCAGAAGACTATCGTCTTTCTACGATATTTGCAGCAAAGTTAGCGGAAAAAGCTGCCATTCTTTTGGGTATGAGGAATCTCCCAGCGGAAAAGACGCTGCGAAAACATGTTCTTCTATTCTTTTTTAATTTCAAATCACAGACTATAAAACGCGCTGTTTTTGTTGGTTTCGATTTCTGCTCTTTACGCTGTACAACTCGGCGCCGCCTACGGGAATTGCGACCTGCGACCACAAATTCCCTCACGCTTTTACGACAGATGGGTGGTCCCTATCGCAGACCTAGACAATAAATGCACTCGCCAAAACCTGCTTGAGGTAACAACTCCATTTTGATGTAAATATTTGTGCGACATTCGGCGTCGCATGTCTAAACAACCTAGAACAAGCCCAATGCTCCGCGATCCGTACATTTGCCACTAACACAGTTGGTACAATGCGGGAATACGATCAGTCTTTTTGAACAAAGTCCAGAATAACAATAAACGAGAAGGGGGCATCCGCACCTGCTACTTTGTCTTCGTAATGTAGGCTTAACACACTCGCAGGCTATTGTACGGTGCGCGGCGACTCGGCTTTCGGTCATTGACAGTGTGAAAAAGGATCTATGTGTCACTGCCCAGAAAAAAACTGGATGTCTAGCTGCGCTGTTGGCAATCACAACCATACCTGATGCGCTTCAGTCAATTAGTCGAGTACTCAAGCACAAAACTAAAAGCACAAATTCTTCTCCAGCCGCACAAAAGACGTACGCATTAGCGAATCTACAACTAATGGAAAACGCTGACAGTCCAGCACTCTGAAGACACCTATGTGAACGGAATGTGCTACTATTGTACGATGGAGATGCTCCCGATACGAGTGGAAAGTGACGCCCCTGTACCGTCACTGTTATCACTCGTAAGCTTCTATAAACGTGGCAATCCGCTGCTCCAAGCTCACCCACCACTCGACGAAAAGCACATTGAACATCCTCCACCATGGGAAAAAGCGCACTAGACGGGACAGATGAAAAGACAGTGACACGGGACGAGCGCTCGTCCCGTGTCACTGTCTTTTCTTCTGTCCCTGTCTAGGCGCTTTTTACCATGTCGAAGTCGTATCACCAACTAGCCCAAATTTCTGCGTTGAACATCCTCCATCGAGTCAGAGACCGCAGTATACACTCAGAACGACATGATGGAAAAATCGTGCACCCCTCCGTTTAAAGACGCAGATGGTTGAATGCGAAGCTTTGCTCGGGATAGATTTTTTGGTGGCCAATCCCACACTGCGAGTATCAGCGATTCTGGAGCTACGCACCACTTTCCTAGAGTACCAAGAGCAACATTCTAGTGTGCACTCCGTAGGCCTAACGTTTCAGTTTGGGGTGTACGGCGAGAATCTGTACCTCCTTGTTTCCGTTCGCTTCGACCATGTCAAATGGAGCAATGGGACAGATGCCGCTTCTTAACGCGAGGTCCCAGGTTTGAGTTCCCCGGCCACGAGAAGCGCTTTTTTTCTTTCACTTCAACCCACGTTCATTCATCATCATCCGTCAGACAAAATTGGGATATCCTTCAAGGCGTCTTGGCGTACAATGAAATCAGTGAGGTAACCTGAAGCTTTTCGCTTAAAAATGGTACAGCTGTATATATGGCGCTGGGACGCGCACGGAGCTCATAAGCCATCCATGACACCTTTATCCTGCACACACTAGGCAGGACTCAGAACACCGAAGACAACCTCTTGAATAACAGAGACGTTTGGTGCAGCTACAGTCAGCCCGAAAAAATATTCTGTCCTTTTACAAGTCAACTGCCGCAGCTAATAGAGAGCGCTATAAATTGAAATTATTACTTTGCGTACGCGCGCAAGTGGGACATGCTGCACGACAATAACTGTACTACAGAGTGTAGATTTCTGCCTAGCGCAAACTACCTACAGGTGCACTCAATGTTCATGTTGATGCCCGCACCGAACGGGTCAACTCCTCGGGTCAGGCAGAAAGACTACCCACACCCCTTCCGTGAAAGGTGGGCTCAATGGGAGCTTTCAGCTTCACCGTGGCGATGCTGAGACTTCGAAGCAATTCAATGTTAGCCTACCCAGGGGCCGTTACAAAGACTGTATAGTCCGGTCGAGTTCACGGTGTTTTTTCTCTTCCTGTGGCCCACCACGGTGTTGTAGCGCTGCGATGCAAAAACGCCACTTGGAAATTTAGCCCCATTAGTCGTAGAAGGTGTCAAAAAAACAGAGGTTAGAGTCAGGCACGCTATCAAACTTATGCCCCTAAAACACACTGATCAAGCTGTCTGAAGCCAAAACGTTAGGCAACCCTTCGTACAGTATCATTGAAAAGCGTGCTTTGATTGAGTGAAATGGTCGCCCTCGAAGGCGACGCACTTCTTGTGGTTATTTCTTCCTTCCTTGCCCTGAGTGTAATTTCGTAAAAGGCCGCAACGACGGTACACGGCTCCTGAGCACTACGGCTATTTTTTACTAGAGACGCACAACGGGAGTTGTCTAGCTGCTCCGTACACTCGTTTGCCAATACTGATACCAGTAGTGGAGTTTGCGACACCCCGCTTTGTCGGTAATATTAGTGTGTCAGCCGTCGCCATGCAGTTCACGACGCACTTAGTTAATTAGCCCAAAGGCACATTCGGCTGATATTAGTCTTAGAAAATGTGATACGACCTATTGTGCTATTTTCACATCTGCTCAATTTTCCAGTGACTTTTTAGCATGCTCTTTAGCTTTATTTCTCTCTCTCTTCACTTGCGTTCCCAGCCTCGTCGTCTGCTCCGATATTTTAACCTTCTTCAGTGTTTTTATGGTCACTGTTTCGTCTTCGCTCGTCCTTCGCACGCTCTCTTTGCCTGTTTCTCTCCAATATTTATATGCTTTGAAGTCATTTTTCAAAGGCTTCGCGCGTTTTTATATTCTCCCTCCATTCGCTGAGCGGATTTCGTCGCTCGTTCTTCCTTCTCCTACTCACGCCCTCAATTTTCTTTCTTGCACCAGTTTCCTCAAATGCATTTGGAGCTCCCTGTCACTCCACGTCGACGCTTTTCTCCACCCTTCATTCTTGCCCGAACTGCATTTAGCACGATGCTGAATGGTTATCCCAGAGTTCATATTCCCCCGTTTGTTCAGCGTCTTTTAAAATGCGTCTCACATCAAGGAATGTTTGTGAAAATAGGACTTCCGTTGCAAACTTAGTGTTCTGAAATGTTTGTCTGCATGGGTTCTTCCTCATGATCTGCAATGTGGGGCATAGTCTGCGCTCAAACACCGTTAGTCCTTATTGTATTTGTGATAACGTGTAAAAATTTGGACGCAGCAAGTTACTTTCAGCATATCAACAATACATATACTTTTGTATGAAAAAGAATTTCGACGGGTGTTTTTGAGATAAACCACAATTTACTAGCGCAGAATATTACTTGGATGAGTATAAATGTATAAAAAAATTATGTGGAATGGCAGCCCTTTGTGTTTTGACATTGTAAGATAGGTTGCTTGCAAAAGACATAAGCTGCGAACTCAAAGTACATAAATTGCTGGCAAAACGTTTTGCCATGATACTTTCATTTGGTCAGATTGTATTATAGAAGAGTTTAGTCGTTTTAAAGCTGGCTTTGCCCGCCAGTTTTGCCCTGCTTGCACTGTCGCTTTCTGTTTGCGCTGTTCACGTGCATTGTGAAGAGTAACCAAGACAGAAACCACAGCGTAAAATTATTCAAATTGAGTATCCCTGCGATATGCTTCAATATTAGGCAGTATTGTCAACTGTTGCCGCAACGGTACATAATACCTTGAAAGGAATGATCGTCATTTCACGTTCCAGCAGACCGTTAATGCCGTGGCATCGCCGTTTATTACGTGCCAAAGATTGCACCGATCCTGCAATTTTGCGTCCGGTATTCTGAACATCGCCTTAGCTCAACAGGCAGTGTACAAAAAGAAGACAAAAGCTGTTGGTAGCACTGAAAGTATTTATTTTTCGCGCATCTTTGTGAGACCACTACAGTAATGGTGATATTCAGTGTGCTTATGCGGCTTTCTGCGAAGGGATGCAACGAGTGCCTTTCCATTTATTTTGCACCGTTTAACCAGCACAGTGATTCGCTCCTTACTGCTTTTTTCTCATGTTCTGGATTCGCCTTTCATGGCGAGAGCCTTTGATAGAAGCGCCTTGTAAAAAAGACCGATCTCATCGACGTTGAAAGCGCCCCGCGGCTCCTAGCATTGCAGAGTCCATTGCTGCCGCATTTGTTGCCAGTCGATACAAAGGTCTCTCTTGACAGCCGCACTCTCAACTGATATGCTAGTGAAGACCAGGCCATGGCGCTACTTAAATGGGGTTAGCCATCCATCCAGTAGTACACAATTTTCAACGACCGCACACCGCGCTATGTCTCGTGCCTTTCGTTCGAAAATAGGTTCGCTTACGAGAAAACTCGGACTCCGCGCACGTTGAAACCACAAAACGTTCTTCGAGTTCTTTAATAAGCGTTGTTCGCATCCGCATTGGCATCGACCTGAAGGCTCCATCTTGATGTTCCAGAATAAATCACTTCTCTATCTTCGCAATCCGAAGAGCTGTCGACTTGGTGTATACCAAATTTATTTTTTCCTCCCTTTTCGGACAGGCTGCTTCCGTCAAGCTCCTGCAAAATTTCAAACTTTTGTTCAAACGACAGTGCTTGATGCAGCGGCATCTTAGTTTTGATCGGTAAATTTCAAGGGCAGTTCAACAAAATGTACAACGATTTTGTTTTGCCATTCTTAGCACGCTCAAAGCGCTCCCTGTAACGTTTGGTCTAATATTTTGTTGCGGCTGTTTGCTTTTAGATCGCCTTGCTTACATAACATTTCCAACCCAGCTTTCAAATTTCTTAGAAAAACAAAGTTAAAATGTATATAAGTATTTAGGTTATAACTTTTACTATGTTATGCTTAAAGCTTCGTCTTCAATAAATATCATTGACATGCAGGAGTCGCGGTCCCGCCTGTATATATGTCGTGCTACGACAAGAATATTTTCCGCTATTGTATGGCGTACTCAAGGATCTCAAAATGGCTGCGCGAAACGAGGAGCCAAGAAGCGACGTCAAGAACTGGGACGGATTGGGCAAAATATGTTTCGCTTATCAAAAGAACTACAAAACTTTGAGCACCTCTATAGACTTCGCAAGTGTTGTAAATTGGCGAGCAATATTGCGAAATTAGATGCCTTTAAGGGCTTCTTTTGGTATTACGCGGCGTGTACTTGTGGCTGTTAACAACCGGGTCACGTCAGTGGGTGCGTGTTTCAGATCACACGTAGTACCAGCAGAACGCCGCATTCATAGGCACAGGTCAACTTGGTGCTTTCCACGTGGCTCTGTACAGGCCGAGGGGTTGCCTAGCAGAGCCCCCATGGGCGGCAGCGTCTCAAAGACACCCTGCTTGGAAGAGGTCACCGCAACCGCCCCATTGTAGAACCCTCGTATGGATAATTGGAGACATGGCTACGAGTGTGCCACTCCTCACTGAAACAACTTGCAGATACCGCCGCCGCCTTTTCTAGTCGAGATGAAGAGCTGCTTGAAGTGTACAATGCTGAAAATGACTTCGCAACCATCTCTCGCCGCGAATAACACAATGACCTCTTCGACGCTAATGACAACGATTACTAGCACTACATGTATGCATACTGAAATTACCTATGTGTCCGGAAATGCTCACCTGCCGCAGCTTCGCCATTCAAGTCTTGCGCCTGAGTGCAGTCTTTCTTCAAATTTTTTTTTTCGCATAAGTTTTTTCGCTATCGCGAAGTTAGATTTAATGCATATTTTAACTAAAAGACGCTGGTATTCTTGCGCACACTACATAGCCGAAAAAACAATATCATGTTTGAAAATTACCCCCAAGCTACGGTTTGAATGTTGTTGGGCAGTGAAGCCAAACCAGTGCATGACAGAAAACACGTCCGACAGGGCTCATCCAAACCGATGCAAAAAACAAGTATTTGTTACGTGGTCTATACCATTTTCTGGATTAATTAGCCTATATTGGCACTGATAAACATGGTTCTTCTCTTTGGACGAAATTTTCTGTCGTTATTAGAAGGGGGGAAGCGTGTTATCACGCTAGTTATAATACAACTGCAAGTGATGGTTATTTATTACACTTGCCGAAAACAAAACTCGCAGGTTTAGGAGGTCGTTCGATCACTCCACCGCCAAATAACGTAGTTGTGGATAGTTCTTCTAAACCAGCACTTACATCTTCGTTCAGTAGCCGTACCCGTGTACAACCCTAAGCTTGACATCACCAAAAATCCATGTTGAGAAGTCTGGGATAAGAGACATCATGTACGCCAGTGGCGCACTTAACGAGTAGAAGAAAATTCCGAACTCTTTACAGGTTCCCGAGAAATAAATGGCACCAATAAACCAAACGGGGAGTAATGATACTATCGCTCCAACTGCCAATTAAAATACAATTTTTTCAAGAATTATCTACATTACAATTACAGCTATTGAGTATAAGCAACGAAGCTTGCTTTCCCGTATAGACTAGTCTGTTTACTTTAGTGAACCAACGCCGCATACGATTAGGCCATTTGAGAGTATTAGAACACAATGTCGCAGAAAAGTGCCAAAACGTGCTTTTTTTAGCAATTCTTCATTATCTCGGAGTTACATTCTAATAACTAACTGGCATTTCCCTACGTATTCGCGCATACGAATGTCTAATATTATTTCCGGTCTGTCAAAGCAATACCCTAGGGAGGGATATTTGATTTGGGGTTAAAGTACACGTTTTATGTTACTGCGTAATATCTGTATTGCCAGTAATATATTGCCACACCCCGGAAATACCATGTGTCGTACGGCTACACAGTAAGTGAAAGTAAATATGGAAGCGTTGGAAACTAATTTGGAGAAACATTTATGTATTTATTTATTTATTTATTTGTAAATACTGCGGTCTCTCTCGAGACTTTTGCAGGGTGGATACAGGTAAGTAAATGCATATACATACAAGATAAGGCAACAAACAATAGAACATAAAATGGACAACAATAAAAATACATATCTTATTACAAACACTTTTCAAATGAAGTCATTGACTGCTGTATTACCGCTTCGATAGTGATGTCGTTCCATTCAACAATTGTTCGAGGAAAAAATGAATATTTGTAGCAGTTATTTCGAGGGTTCAATGGAATTATAGAGAACGCGTGGCGGCGTCTGGTATTATAACCGGATGAATATTTTAGGATGCGAGAAGTGTCAACATAGTAATGACCTCTAATTAATTGAAAGAAGAACTTAAAGCGGCAAATCCGGTTTCTTTCGGAGACTGGCAACATCCCGCGTTGTTCAAGAGCTGATATTGAGGTGCGCCCATATTAATTGTAAATGAATCTTGCAGCCTTTTTTTGCAACCTTTCTAATTTATTAATATCGGATTTTGTGAATGGGTCCCAGATTACTACTGCGTACTGTATTATTGGTCGGATAATTGCATTATATGCCAGAGGACGTACATTCGGTGTGGAGGATTTTAAGGAACGCCGCAGAAAGAATAACTTGCGTAGTAATCTAGCTGTGATCTTGTCTATGTGTTTCGTCCAGGAAAGCTGCTTCGATATCCATAGGCCGAGGTACTTGTAGTTTTCTTCTTCCTGCAGACGAATATTGTTAGGGGTGTATTGGTACTGGAAGGGAACTTTTTTATGGGTTATTTTCATGAAGACAGTTTTTTTGAAGTTGATAGACATTTGCCACTCGTGGCCCCAAGCAATTATTTTCTGAAAGACATTATTTAGTCTTAACTGGTCTTCAGGAGATTCTATCTTTTCATATACAATGCAGTTATCTGCGTACAGTTTAACATGAATAGAAAGGTCAAGAACGATGTCATTAATATATAATAAAAACAATAAAGGACCCATAACTGACCCCTGAGGGACGCCAGAATCAACCGGTGCACAGTTGGAAGAAGCGTTATTGATTGCGACAAATTGACTTCGACATCGGCGGTATGCAGAAATCCAGGCAAGTAATTTATCATTTCGTATAATAACTCCTAATTTGTGGAGAAGCTTTTGGTGCGGTACTTTATCGAATGCTTTTTTAAAATCCATAAATATTACGTCAGTTTGTTTTCCTTCATTAATGGCACTCGCAAAGTCGTGAACGGTTTCCACTAGCTGAGTAGTGGTCGAGAAACCAGCCCGAAATCCGTGCTGCATATTTGTTATTACCTTATGTTTTTCTAAATAGCTAATTATGGGCTTGTAAATGATATGTTCTAGCAGTTTACATGATGTTGAAGTGCGTGAGATTGGACGGTAACTTTGAATGCAAGTTTTTCCTCCGGTTTTATGTACAGGTTTGATTTTGGCTAGCCTCCAGTCCTCAGGTAAAGCGCCTTCATTTACGGACTTCGTGAAGCCAACATATAAGTAGTTTGCACACAATTCCGCGTATTTTTTTAAGAAGGAATCGGGGATATCGTCTGGTCCTGGAGATTTTTTTATATCACGATGTAACAGTAAATTCAATATTCCAGGCTCAGAAATACTAACGTCAGAAAGTTGGGGGAGATTCATTGAAAACGCGGGAAGAACATTATTGTCCGTCGTAAAAACTGGCGTGAAATAGTCATTAAAGGCGGCGGCAACAACTTCATCATCGTGCACGCATTTTCCGTCTATGACGAACATGTCAGGAGAGCAAGACTTAGGAGTAATTGTTTTCCAAAATCTCTCGGGGGAAGCCTTAATTAAACTCGGAGGCGAGAAGCCGTAGTATTTATCCTTATCTTGAGAAATTTTAAATTTTAGCTCACTTGATATTTTATCTATTAGCGATTGCTGCTGGACATTTGTAGGACTTCTGAACATTTTTTTTAATCTTTTGAGCTTCAGTTGTAACTGTAACGTACCCCGAGTTATCCACGGATTGCGGTTTTTGCATTTTTTAGAAATTTTAGGCATAAAGCGTTCGACACACTCATTGACAATGTATTTGAATTGGAGCCACAATTCATGCACAGAGCAGGTCATGTTCGCAAAATTGTCGTAACCAATTTCCAACTTGTCAATGATGGATACGTCATCAGCGCGAGACATATTCGGGTGCATACAAATCTTATTATATCCCATAGTATGTACATCTTCTAATTTTAGCACAACAGCTTGGTGATCCGATATACCTGGCGTGACATGACATGACGTCTTACTTTCCATACTACCGCTAACAAAAAATAAATCAAGAATGGAGGCTGATCCGCTTTGCGTTCTTGTGTAGTCGCTTACGATCTGAGATAGGTGATACGTAAAAACAATATCTAGCTTTTAATCTTCAGCTTCTGTACTTGGCGAGAAGTCTCCTCAATCTGCATTAGGCATGTTGTAATCTCCAGGTATTATCAATTTATCGCCAGGTTTTACATGTTTGAGAAGATATTCTTTTACATTATCTAATACCAGAGCAGAGCTGTTTAGCTGTCTATAAACTACTCCAATTATATGTCTAATTTTGTTAATGTATACCTTAAAGAAGACACTTTCAACACCCGAAACGAACGGTATCCTTAAAACCCTAATTTTACTTTTAAAAAGAATAGATACTCTCCCACCCCTTCGGTCGCGGTCCTTACGGAACACCCGATAGTTTGCAGGTACCAATTCACTGTCGAATATATCATCACTCAGCCACGTTTCTGTAAGTAAAGCAAATTTCGCGTCATGAGCAAAGGTAATCCTTCGAGCTCCACAGGTTTGTTTACAACACTGCGGCAGTTGATGATGATGATGGTTAGAGTTTTTTGGCGAAGGCCAGCTGGGGCAAAGAGCGCCAAACAAAAGTATCTAAAAAAAATAGTGGCTACTAAAGCCAAAATAACAATACAATCAATAACGGCAATGGTGATTGCTGGTGTATAGGGCCAGATTTGATTATGCGTGATAGGAAATGAGGTTTAAAAACTTCACGTCTGACAAGTACTCAAACACACGTTTCACGGAAAACATGGCATCGTCACCCAGAAACAGCGATGGGTGTGGGGGAATATGTTGCCTGTAGAGTTCTCTGAAGTGTTTGTGTCGTGTTGTGTCAAGTGCCTTGTATTGTATGAGTATGTGGACTACGGATAGGCCCTCCTCACACCTGCTACACAGGGGTCTTGGAGATCCCGTGAGCAGGTGCGAGTGCGTTACACGTGTATGGCCCATCCGCAATCTAGCTAAGGTAACTTCAATGTGCCTGTTGTGTGAGTCAGTAGCGTATGGTCCCAAGTGAGGGTTTATTACATGTAACTTGTTATCTGTCTGTTCAATCCAGTGTGTTTGCCACGTGTTGTGAAGTTGGTGTCTGATGTGTGGCTTCATATCTGTGTACGGCAGTGTTGCTATGCCCACTGAATTCAAGAGTGTAGCAGCAGTGGCCATTTCATCAGCGGTTTCATTCCCGGCTATTCCACAATGGCCAGGAACCAACATATTGTTATTTCAAGGCTTGATGCGTATGCCGCCATAAGGCCCTTAAATCAAAGATTGATTACATAATTTTTTGAGCGTTTTCTAGACAAAAGTGCACGTACAACACTAAGAGAATCTGTAAAAACTATGGACTTTGGAATTTGATGTTGCACAATGTGGTCTAAAATAAGTAAAATGCCGTGTGCTTTAGCTGTAAAAATGCTGTTGTGGGAGTTCATTCTTTTTGCCACGTTAAAGTTCAGTCCATGCGCAGCACAAGACACAGCATCAGCTGTCTTTGATGCGTCGGAGTAAAACTCTGCACACTGGTAGTTATCCTGCAGGAAGAGAAAATGCTGCATAATAGCTGCCCTTGGTGCCCTGTTTTTGTCGTACTGCACAAAGGACAGGTCACAAGAAACATCCCTGGCTTGCCATGCCCAGGCAGCACAGGACTGTTCGGCCTAAAACAGGCCGGTGTACTTTGGCCGGCGATTTTCTGTCCGGCCGTTTTCCGGCAGCCATGTTCGGCCCATGTCCAAATGTGGGCCTTTTGGCCGTATACGGCCGTTCTCCCATGGCTGTCCAACGGCCAGTGTCCGTCGGCCAGTCGACCGGCTTACGGTCATACGGCCAGATTCCAGCCGTAGGGCTCCGGCCATTCCAAAGCCACCCGTGTACGGCCGAAGTACGGCCGCCGGAGGACAGCCGAGATGCGGTCGTCGGACTCCAGCCGGACTAAAGCTACCGGAAATACGGCCGTGCTACGGGCATTGGAGTTCAGCCACAGTAGGTTAACTGTACTGAGGCCGGTCAGTGCATGTCGCGCAAGCAGATGACTCATTCGCGCAGTGCAGAAGCAGCACAAACCCAGAATTTTGGGTCCAATGCAGCCACATCGAAGTGAGCTCGCGCGCAACCACCAGCCGTCAAGCTTTCAGCGCAGCCTTGCTTAATTACCAGCCTCAGTTGACAGCAAAATTCATTTATTAAACACTGCTCACAATTGTCGTTCCTTTAATTGCTGTGCCTCTTTTACTGCCGAACACAGAAAATATTCAGTTCTTTGTAGAGCTTGAATAGATGTATTGTCCAGGTCCTGATATCCTCTGTGGGGCGGCTTACCTGTAATAAACGGGGAAAGAGGAGGGGGGGACGGCGGGGCGTAGGGCGCATACTTTAGTGGGTTGAATTTCAGAGAGATAAATTGTGCCGCTTTTAGCCAATTTCTTTTAGGGCAATATTCCGGAACACTTTCATGCTATGACTACATAAACTATTTTTATAACAGTTGCTTGACCAATTTTGCTGTATATAAAACCGGCGTGAATGCCTTTACGAAGCGTTTTGGTTCTCAACAAAACACTCAGGAGCATTTAATATAACTCCTTCACAAAAAAGTATGTCCAGTTTTTGCCCATTTTTTTGCAAAGACATTTTCTACTCGATCAACTTTTCTGATGATCTTGCGCAGGGCTGATCCTAAGAAGGAGTGAACAGGTACTTTCATTTTCAATCTATTTTAATGTTGTTTTCATGAGTATACGTCCACACCACTTAATAGTCCAAAAGAACTTAATTTTCTTCTAATGTCATACTACGTTCAAAAAATTCTAGACGCGTTGCGAATGACGCCCTGCTTCAGGTGGCTGCAGTTGTATCCCTCTGTGTTCACGCAAGGAAAGGCGTAAAATTAGAGTTACATAATTTGTTTCAAACCAATAACATAGCAATGGTAGCATGCATACAGGAAACCTTGCATACTGCAACGAATAGGGCAATAAATATTTTATTGGTCAAGGTTGAATGCGTAGGGTTCTCAACCCGTCGGAGGCAAACTTGCGCCTCTGGAAGTTTATTTATTTATTTATTATTTATTTTTATTTATCTATATATTTATATTCATTTATTTGGTCATTGTTTTATTTATTTACTTATTCATTTATTTATTTGATGCCTGCTTGCCTTTGCATGCATTACAGAAGGGAGATACATAACACTAAGCATTAAATATGAGACAAAATAACAAAATAATTCTATAAAGTGCGCTGAAAATCGTCAATATAAACAGTTAATGCAATCATACGTGGAAGATAATTACACTGCAGTATTGATGTAAAATAAAATGACTCGCGCAAGGCGTCACCTTTAAAGGAAAGTTAATAATTTGCTTTAAGCTAGCGGTCCCACTTTGCGATATGTAGAATGGCGCTTGGATATACTTCTCCCCTTCTACTCCAGTTTTCGAATGATAGATATTACGAAAAAAGTTCAACCTGTGGTTTCGTCTGTGATCTTTCACGTCCTGCCATTTCAGTTTAGTTTTACTTTCTCTCATGCTAAGTTGATCCTGCCAATTACCTAATACGAATCGCACTGACATATTCTGTATGTTTTCGAGCGTATCAACCAGCTCTTTGGTGTAGGGATCCACGAACACACATGCGTACTCCAAGATTGAGCGCACGTGAGTGAAATACGGTTTTTCTTTTCAGTTAGATGGAGGTTCACTGAAATTTCGCCTCAGAAAGTCAAAAACAAATGCAGCCGTAAGTTTTATGGTGTGAACCTGCCTATTTAACCTCTAACCACTCCCTAAATAAACTCCTAGGTATTTATATTCCTCGGCCGTTGTCACAGCAGCATAATTTACTCTATACGTATTCAATTGGAATGAAGGGTTTCTTGTAAAGGTGCCGTTAACACACTGTTTAACATCCAAAAACTTTTCTGAATCACCACACCAGGATGTTATTAAATTCGAATAAAGCTGCAGGTATACGGAATCACGTTCATTCGCTATAGTCCGGTAAACTACACAGTACTTTTGAACAAAGCTATAGCGCCAATAGCATTAACAATGCAAAAACCGATTCATTCAGTTCATACGATGAAATGTACTACGCAGAAGGTGATGTGGAACACCATCATTTGCTTTTTTGTAGTCCAAGAATGTACAGTCACCCACTTTAAGCTTATCTATTGCAAGAGCCAAATCGTGCGTGAACTCAACAATATGCGTTGAGCAAGAAAATCATGACAAAATCCGTATTTGCTAGGGTGCTGGCGATTATGTTTAACCAAATGAGTCATATCCCAAGAGTAGCTAAGCTCACCTTCAAACATCGGAACTAAATTAACAGCTAGGCTTCGTCAGTGACAAGGCTCTGTTGTTATCGCAAATTTAAAATAATTTTTTTTCTAAATAGGCAGTCGTAAAATCCCATGAAGTAACATAGTGCAGGGCATCAAGTTGATCCTACCAATGCACGAGCGAGTCTCTTCTACGTTCATCACCAACAACATAGTGCAACATGGCTTGTCGCAGTTCAATTGTAAGCAGAATAACTTGCGCGTTTGCTCGCACTTGCCTTTCTTTGGTGGGGAGTCCTTCACATGGTGGCGGTTTAGCTCCTGCGTGGTGGCCGCTTGCTCGACGCCCTTGAAGGCCAGTTATTCTGGTGAACCAACTCCATCTATCTCGGATCGGACATCTCTGCCGGGTCGATGTCTCCAATGCTCTCCATTTCTTGAGGGGGCGAATAGCCTCGAGCTGATGCGTCGACGAAGCCGGCGGCAGAGGCGTGGTAGCGGCGATGACTGGCGAGGCTTAGCTCACCCGTCGGTGTGGCACAGTCTTCTTGTGGCAATAAATGACATTTCGATGGCCTAAAAGGTTCCCTGCTAATGTCCAGTGAGTCCTTGCACCTTGCCCGTTCACCGAGAACACTCATTACTGTTTGACAAACGATGTTCGTTCATTTAAAACGTAGAAACACAGAGCGGATGAAAAACGCGTCCCCGTCGTTCGGCTCCCTAACGGCTTTTTCTCCCCCCAGGAAAAAAACCGGTCGGTCTCCTTCCAAACACGTCTGTGCATGAATTCTCGGCGCCCAGGCGCGTGCCGTTGTTCGGCTGTATGCCGTTTGCCGAAAAAATGACGTATAACCAGATACCTTACGTAGGCCGGTCTCCTCTTGAACACCGGTTGCCAAATATTCTGTGGCCATTCGCTTGCCGTAATTCGGCCGAGGACAGCTAACCGAATGAAAAACGTATATTCTGGGGCCGTACGTCAGCCGGCATCCTTCAAAACACTGGTTGCCAGAAGAAAACGAATATTCTACCGCCGGACGCGCGGTTCACCGGTGAAACAACAAATGCACGGCAGCCGCGCTCCGGCCGGTCTCCTTTCGAACACCAACTGCCGCAAGAATACGCATATTCTGTGGCCGGTCGCTTGCCGTGCTTCGGCCGATTACCGTTTCCCGAAGAAAAAACGGATGCCCTAAGGCCGTACTTCGGAAGTTCTCTTTCTCAACATCGGCAGCCGTAAGAGAACTGAATATCTGGCAACCGGTTAGCTGCCGTTGTGCGTCCGTACAGGGGCGGACGAAAAAATACCGAAGCGCTGGTGGCCGAATGTTGGCCGTTCAACGCATGATCAGTGGCTGCCAGAACCTGGATGCTGGCCGGACATGCCAGAAAGCGGCCATAGACGGGCCGGTCTTGGGGCACACTTACTGTGCCGCCTGGGATGGTGCAATACAATCAATGATCGCTGTCTTGTGGATATATGAAAATGACACTGCTAGCTCAGAAGCTTCTGCTCTCACTCTGAGAGGGAACGGCATGGAAATAGATGGACGGTTTCAAACGAGCTGCTGTGAGGATGCATCATGAATGGTCGAGTTAAGAGGATCATTTGTCAGAGACATGATTTTAGAGGCATACAACAAGTCAGTGTGTATCCTCTGGTGATACAGGGACCATTTGTGGCACTCTGCATAGAGGCTTTCAACAGGGCTGGTGCGAAAGGCGCCACAAGCAAGGCGAAGCCCCAAATTCAGAATTGCGTCAAGCATTTTAAGTGCCGTTTTCGTTGCAGACCCATATACGACGCTGCCGTAGTCCAAGCGAGATCCTACCAGTGCAGTATAAAGACGCAGGAGTAGCTGCTTGTCTGCACCGTACGATTGGTGAGAGACAACTTTAAGGATATTTATAGTTTTTAGGCATTTTTGCTTAAGCATTTTCAGATGAGGAAGAAATGTTAGTTTGTTGTCGAATATTAGGCCTAAAAACTTGTGCTCCTTTTTTACAGGAATCGACACGCCGTTTAGAGTAATGTCAGGGTCCACATGGATCCCGCGAACACGGGTGAACACAACGCAAGTACTTTTTACGGGGTTCAGCTTAAAGCCGTTTGTGTCCGACCAGCCAGTAAGTTTGTTCACGCCGAGCTGGACTTGCCGTTCACAGATTGACATATTACATGATTTAAAAGATATTTGGACATCATCTACATAGACTGAACAAGAAATGGTTGGTGGCAATGCCTTACGGAGTGAGTTCATCTTCACTATGAAGAGTGTGCAGCTCAAAACACCTCCTTGAGGCACGCCATTTTCCTGAACATGTACATTAGAAAGTGCACTACCAATTCTTACACGGAAAGTTCGTTCAGACAGGTAGCTAGAAAGAGTGCTAAGCATGTTGCCCGAAACACCGAATGACTTCAAGTCACTCAAGATGCCGGATCGCCATGCCGTGTCGTAGGCCTTTTCCATATCAAAGAAGACTGTAATGCAGAACTCTTGTCCATACCGTGTGTGCGTCTGTGTATGAGTTAATGGATGTAAGGAAGGTGCGCCAACTTTCTCGTTTTACCTCACGGCGCACACGTTTTCCTAACGCCTTGGCCTATTTGAACAAAAGGAGGTTTCCCGACGTAGGGTACCGACGAATGATACCCCACGCCTTGTTCTGGGCCTCTCGCGCCCGCCTACAGTCCTCATTCCACCACGGCCTCCGCTGGTTGCGCGGTTGCACCAGAGGCGTGGGGAATGGACTTTTCGGCGGCGTCGAGGATGTGCGCCGTGAGGAATTGAGCGGCTTCATCCACGTGTAGGTGTCTTGTGGTTGTGTAGTGTAGTTTCGACGTCTCTGTAAATGTGTTCCGGTTAGCTCGTCCTTCATTGAACCTACTAGGGGAAGATGAACTGCTTGCTCCTTTAACTATATATGTTAGTGAGGTGGGGAAGTGGTCACTGCCATATGGGTCAGTTCCAACACCCCACTCGAGAAGAGGAAAGAGAACTGCGGAGCCAACAGCCAAGTCAAGGTATGAGTATCTGTTGTGTCCTATGTTATGGTATGTAGGCTGTTTATTGTTGAAAAGGCATGCTCCTGAAGATGTAAGGAATTTCTCTATCAGTCGATTTCGGGCATCCGTACGAGTAGATCCCCAAAGACAATTGTGTGCATTAAGGTCGCCTGTTAAGATGTATGGTTCGGGCAGCTGGTCGACCAACGCCTCGAAGTCAGAGCTCGAAAGTGCAAGATCAGGAGGAATGTATATGGAGCATACCGTTATCAACCTATTAAATATTATTGTTCGAATTGCTACAGCCTCAAGGACAGTGTTCAAAGTGACAGGGTGGCATGCTAAAGATTTCCGGGCGATTATGGCCACACCCCAGAAGAGTGTGTGCAGCCATCCCTGTCCTTTCTGTATACCAGGTACTATTCAAGAAATTTGTGTGTTTAGAATTCAAATGTGTTTCCTGAACACACATTACACTTGGCTGATTGGCATGCAGTATTTCATTTACATCGTCAAGATTTTTAAAGAGGCCTCTGCAGTTCCATTGTACTATGTTCTCTCTTCCCATTATGAAGTGTACGGAGCTACTGGACTGTGTTGTTTATGTGTCATTTTTCGGGGCTGTGACTCTCGTCTTTTTTGGCTTGTCGGGAGGCTTTGGCGTCGGGACGCGTTCCTTGCGGTGCACCGCAGACAAGAACGGACCGACGTCCATTTCATCCTCGGATGTCCTCGGAGCGCCTGAGGGATCAGGCTCCTTGGACCGCGAACCCTTTGGGGCGCGTTTTTCCTTGCCCGCAACCACTGCGGGATTCAGGAACGCCTCGGATGGCGCAGGCGGTGTGGTGGGGGTGGGAGCTGCCGCTGGCTCCCCCATGTCCATCTCCTCTGCGCCCTCGCCTGTGGTTTGGGACGCTGGAGTGGAAGTGGAGGATGCAGCATCACTTCCACCAGACGTGGTTGCCCCCACAGCCGCTGCTGGCTCAGTGAGCGGTGCGGAGGCGGGTTGGGCTGCCTGAGACAACCCAGGGGGGGGCGGGGGCGCGACCAAGTCCGCCTCGCGGTACTGGGTCCCCGCAGAAACCAGACGCCGCTCCGCCCCCCGGTGAGCTGCGTCGGCGTACCTCCCCAGGGAAAAAGAGGCGAACCTCTTTCGCGCCTCGGGGAAGGTGATTTTTTCTGTTACCTTTATGTTAATGATTTTTTTCTCTAGTTGAAACTTTTCACAAGCGCGAGAGTATGCTGCATGTGGACCCTGGCAATTCGGGCAGGTAAGGTTGGTTGCAGTGCAGTTGTCGGATAGATGATCATGCTGGCCACATTTGGCACATGTTGTTCTGCCACGACAGGAGTTGGTACCATGCCCGAACCTCTGGCACTTGAAACAGCGCCGCGCGTTCGGAATGTATGGCCGGACAGAACAACGGATGAAACCTGCGTTGACATGCTCGGGCAGTGTGCAGCGGTCGAAAGTCAGAATCAGATGTTTGGTGGCTATTTCTTTGTTATCTCTCCTAATGAAGATGCGCCTTACTGCTGTCACGCCTTGATCTTTTAGGCGTTCGAGCAGATCGTCTCTGTCTCGGTTTGGAGGTCTGGCTCAGATATCACACCCTGGGAGCTGTTGAGGCTGCGCTGGGGTGTGACTCTGATATCCAGGTCTGCCATGCGGGTTTGGCTCATGAGAGTTGTGGCTTGCTTCTGTGAGTTAACCTCAATTAGGACCTCGCCAGTTCTTAGTTTTTTAGCATTGTCTGTCTTGTTAAGGATAGATTCAAGATACTTGGATACAAGGAATACAGATTGTGAGGAAAGAGGTTTGGATTTGTCAACCGATTCAACTATCAAAAAACGTGGGTAGTTGTCAGGTTTCGGTGAGTTGATGGCAGGAAGAGGTGGAAAAGATTCTTCGGTGCGGACCCTTTTCTGGGTCCGATCATGTTTGGAGGGGGGTTTTCGATTTACCATATGGCATAGGAAAAAGCAGGGGACGGGGTACTTCCTTCGCTCTTGTTAGCCTGATACCGAGAGAGGTCCCGGAGCTCCCTGCCTGGTAAACAGACAGGGAGCCCATCCGCCGGAGCTTGACCTGGGCTCCGACGGCCACCGCTTGAGGTTTCTACCCTTCACCTTACAAACATTTCACCACGGTAGGTCACAGCTTATGTTGGGGGGCTGGGTCCGCGGTGTCGCCAGTACCGTCATCATGAATACTCAAGGTGCCCGTGCGGGGACGCTGCGGCAGTTCACGTTTAAAATAGTGAATACCTGTCTAAGCTTGTCGGGTCACTTGTTTTTGCGAATTTTGTATTGTTTGTCACTTTCTTCGTCCCATGCATACATTGTCCCGGCAATGCTGAGTTTGTCGAAAAACACCTTTGTTTTAGCCCCGGCGTTTCTCTGCTGACTCGAGCTTTGCCATAACTTCTTTCGTATTTCCCTTATCCTCTTAGAAAAGTCCTCCGATACAGATACAGTTGTTCCTTTCAATTTTCCACACGCGCTTAGTATCCTTGCTTTTTCCCGTTAGTCAAGTAGCTTAACCATAACCGGGTGACTTATTTCACCACGCCGGCCTAGTCTGTGACACCTTTCAATACCTTCAACTGTGACTTCAAGTTTTTCTTGGAACACGACGTTTCTTATCTTATCCGTTAGTTCTTCGGGTGATTCCTCGTCCTGCTCGTCTATTCCATAGATTATAAGATTGTTTCTTCTACTCATGTTTTCCAAATCATCTATTTTATTTAGAAGGTAAGCGATGTCTTTTTGAGTGATAATGGTAGATTTCAAATCAATAACTTCCGTTTTTAAAGCATTAATGCTAGACAGTTGAGTATCCAGGCCAGCAATTTGGTTCGTCAATTCAGTAGTTTTTTTATCGCTTTCATTTTGCCTGTTCAAGATGTCATTTATGGAAGATAGCATGTTGCTTTGGCCAGCTAGCGGTTTTTCTAACATTTTTTTTTTCTGAAGGACCTGGGTTTGACTCTACGTCACCACATGACAAAATATTCACTTTGAAGCCGCGTACATCACTTAGAAACTCTCTTACGCTCAGTGGGCAAGGCAGCAGCACTAAAAAACGGTTGTCGTTTCTATAACACTTAGCAGGAATGTACAAACCAACCTGAAACAAGAAGGAGAAGGGACTCATGACCGTTTTGCCCAGTACGCTGCTGCCGAGCCCACTGGCTTGCGAGGTTGGTGTGAGGTCTTTTCTAGAGAAGTGAATGCCCACGTGGTGTTACGTTCCAGACATCGGCACAGGCGCAGTAGTAGCGGCTACTGGCACGAAGTTTTCGTTGATTAAACATTGGTCCGCACGTGTCCCTGCATTGACGATAACGCCTCTGAGATGGTCCTGGCAAAAAGCAGCCATCTGATGATGGGTGCGCTTGCAGCAAGACAGCGGTCACCTGAATCAAGAAGCAGAAGGGATTTATGAGCGTTTTGCCCACTACGCTGCGGCCGAGCCCACTCTTCTAGGAGATACGCGTAGGCTGATGGGCCAACAGCGTTGAGCTGCTTCGGATAACCTGCAGAAAGATCTCCCGCACACGGGATTGACTTTGTTCCATTTATCAGAAATAACATCTCCGCCAGACTAAAACAACACACCGTCTTGGTTGATATCCATAGAATGCTTTAGACAATACACCGCGGCGGTTGCGAATAAAAACAGTGAGGCACGCCGCAAACACCAACACCTAATTGGAATGGCAAACTGTGGTGCATCCTAAAACGATACCAATATCCTGAAACACTGCAGATATTCTAAGCCTTTCAATCCACCAAAAAGTTAGGTACGCGTAGAAGGGAGACGTAAAGATAACAAACACTGTATTCTAAGTGCAAACCCCAGTATTTTTATGAATAAAGACCGCCGCATGAGACAAAAATGGCTAACCACAACAGAACTTGAAGAAAAACAAAGGCAGATTTCAGAGTTCAAAGCACAACTGTGGATTGCGAGCACTGTTTCTTTATTTATAAACGGTTCTACATGGCTACCTTTTGTCGTGATGGTAGTCGAGCTGGTAATTCATAAAAATTGGCGCCGCGGAAGCCAAGTCTACATGAACAAAGGACTCAACGACACGAGAGCCATTTTAACAGTGGAGCGGTTTAGGATCGGGTTCCGTCCGTGTCTGGTGTCGCTCAAATCTTGGTGGAGCAAAGCGGAGGGAGAAACCGCTAGGCCAAGAAGTGTGAGAGGAGGTGGCGAGGAGGCCACGAGTTGACCAGCGGTTTCGGGGAGACCGCGTCACGCCGCGGGTGGTCGGGTCGTCACAAGTCCGTCGGGGATTGCTGTGCCTCATGATGGCGCAAGCTATGATGCACAGGGGTGCAAGAGCGACGGGGTACCTTCGAATGCTTCTGTGTCCACTCTACCTATAAGATGGGCCGACTTAAGAGAAGCCAAGTTACAGCAAGAGAAGGCCAATAGATCCGCTCTTTCCTCCGCCTGCACATCTAAACTGCGAAGGCTGCCGAAATTTTTACAACAACCGGAGACCGTATGTGGAAACATACTTTTTAAGATTAGATTCGATAATTCTTATCATACAGTACGACCAATTCTTGCACAGACGTGTAGGGAAGTGGCCCATATCATAGACCTCGGGCTGCAGCTTATCGCAATTTGAAGTGGCAGGTGCTTCTTCAAAGTTTTGCACTCTGGCCTACGCCATTGTCTCAAACAAATGTATCGCAATGAAGCCGACACCTCCGTAGAGTTCTAGCCATAGCTTTGGTTGCAGTGCAGTGATCATGCCTTCCATTAAGCTAAACGTTCATAAGCGCATGCTTCGTCAAAAAGCAGCAGCGCACCTTTGCTTATATTACCCACGACACGTTTGTAGTGGTATGCTTTGCGTGGGAACGCGTCGATTGCTTCTAAGGTGGTATTTGCGTTGGATGATGCGTTTCAGCGTATTATCACATAAGCATATTTGGCCCCGATACATTGGCTACGCAGTTTTAGTTATGTAAAAAATCTGAAAATTTGGCACTTTGAATTACTTTTCAACGAAAACGAAGTAATCTTCTACATTACATCCAGAATATCCTGCCTGTGTACTATCCAGCACAATAGTGTACTATCCAGCACAATAGTAGTTTGTTTTTAGCTGCCCTCGGCTACTGTATGACAGCTTAGCTGGTATTTTTTATTTCCGTTCTACGTACCAACTACTTGTTTGGGCTTTTGTAAACGTTTAATTTGGAAAGGTGATGACATTTCGAGGGAGCCAAAAGTCACGACCGCGAAGTCATATAAAGAATTTCAGTATAAAAACTAAGGAATTATTAATTAGTGGAAAGTGTGAAGTCCTCATAAAAATGGATTTAAATGCGGCGATCCAAGAACTACAAGACATTCACAAGCTACCTTTTAGTGCTTTAGTGCCCTGCCCACTATGAAATGAAATCTTAAGGCGAGCTGAAATATAAATATATAAATTACAATAATCTGCCTCGAACACCAGCCTAAATTTGAGAACCACAATATCACAGCTTTCGATAGGCGTGGTACAGAATAATAATACGGTGCCTAGGTACTTATTAAAATGCCTTTCCTCCTCTGTTCAGCCAACACGCAGCAATATCGCACAGTCCCCTGTTTGAAATAGTTGATAACTCGCAACAGCACCCGCTTCCTCGCGCCTGTCCAGTATGAGGACGGTTAGACTACAGAGTGTGTAAAACGTAAAACGCGTAGGATTAGCCTTCTTTTCCGAGCCACCCTGAAAACAAAAGGGAGGAATTGCCATGCTTTATGCATATGAGCAAAAAACAGTTGACACATTGACTCGCCTAAAACAAAAATCAACAATTTATGAAAGTAAAATTGTCGCGTCTTAGCCAAACTTTATACCAATTGCTTCCCAATGGCACAATGCCTCAATCGTGTATGGCGCCTTGGGTCTAAAGAAACCGTAATACGCTTTGCCCAAGGCCAACGTTTTTACGAATGTTGTGAACGTCTTAACATATCGGCGTGGATTTTGCCTCTTTTTATATTGTAAATAACTAAATGAACCTTTATTGAGCTATAGCAGAGCGCAGATTTTGCCGTTTAGCACGTAATGCACCGATGTCAAAGATATTATATTGTATGTATTACATGCCAGCTAAAGAAAGTTTATGGCCACAAGTATTTAAAAACAAAAAATTATGCGTTGACTTTGACGATTATTTGGATAACTGTGGTCTTGCTCTTGTTGAATTTAAACACTGAAGTTGTTGCTTTATGCTCACAAAAATTACAAAAACTTCAATGAATTTACTTTCAAGAATGGTGCGATTCAGTTTTGGTGGAAAAAGCACTAACCGTATACAACAGGGCTTCGAGAACAGTATAACTATAAATAGAGGGAAGATAAGCGCTCTTGGCACCATTAGCAGCTCTTTTCGAATTCTTCCGCAATAAAATTTTTTTGAGGCACGCCTGAAGGCACTCACGAGAGAAGAAAGCTCTTCATTGCCTTGCTTGAATTTCTGAACCCATCACAAGAAGTGTGCTCATATCGTCTTCACCTTAATGCAGTGGTTCGTACCCACAGATTTGGTTGAGGGCGAGGTTTTCCAGGGCTCGTGAGCGGCGGCTTTTCAATTAAACACTCAAATTGTAAATATGGGAGCACAAAATAAATACAGCCCCAGTTAGTCCGTTAGGACGGGGGAGATGAGATGAAATCATTTTTTTACATCTCTAAGTTTCATTTCGTTCCCTTCTTCTTTCGTTCACTTTGTTGGCAACAACAGGAAAAAGACCTTTCGCCGAAGTCGTGCTTGCCCGGTACATTCATAATAGGCCAGCTCCGAAAAGCTAAAAAAATTCTTATAACACCCACGAAACAGTCTGAACAGTCAAGCCAAGAGCAAACTCCTATTGGGCTAATAAATTTGGCTCACTTTGATCCGTGAAATACCAGGATCTAGCTCATCTTCGATATGAACTACGACGTGCGTACACGTTTGCAGGGCGGCGTCACAGCGAGTTTCTTACGATCTCCTTTTTACGAGACATTTGCCGAGGTTTTCTTGTCACTTCAATTTTATCTGACTCAGTTCCTCTTTCTGGTTCTGGCTCATTTTGAAAAAAAATGCGTTTTGTGTGAGTAATTTAAACAAAACATGCGTTTGATGTATGAAATAGGTTAAGACTTATTCGGCATTCCGTCAAAACAAGTACTCTGCACCAAATCCGGGTTCACAAAATGCCATTATCAGTTTCAAATAGCGAACAGGCTTTTTATATACCAGTAAAACCTACTTCGATAGCAGAAATCTGCAATGATATAAGAAGTCGTGAATGTGTAAGACGTAATTTCCTCTCACTCGAGTAATGTTGAAGGACTCCAGCCATAGCAAGAGAGCGCAGTAATTTTGGCATGTTCTCCCGATATTTGTAGCCTCTTCGGCCAGCAGTTTCCAAGAGCGTTCGTATTGCCTGCTTGGCCATTTCTCTTTAATAAGGAACTAATTTTTAGCGGAACCTCTCTCGCTGATTTCGCGCAATCCCAGGTCGAAATCTTTATATGGTTTTTCTTGCATTCGTACGGTTAACGTTTGTAAGCACAAATCAATTCGGGGTCGCGATGCGACGAACATATATGGTCAGAAAACTATAACAACTGCGATTTACATGCACAATTTTATTCACGCATAAAATTACTTTTAAGGATTTGTACATGTTACACATCATCCAAACCCAGCTCGTTATCTGAACGGGAAGCCGCGTTATCCACAATATTCTTTGTTAACTATTTTTGAGTGTTGCAAAGTATCTCTGAAATATAAAAAAACCGTCTTTGTGATCCCCCACGCTATGACAGGGATGTATTTCCAAGATTACCACTTTCTAATCCAGGCAGTTTCGGCTAGACGTTCATCAGTCATTCTTTCGGTTGGTGGGGCAGACAGGGAAGTCTTTCTCTTCATCGATATTAATCAGTATCAACCTAATCGCCGTTGCTCTCAAAGGGAACAAACTGCCTCTTCTGTTTTTCGGGCAGCGCTGTTACCACTAGTCGCTGCGTGCTGATGTGTGGTTTTATAATAAATTCTCTTCTCAGCAGTGTTACACTTCTGTCCTGATAAAGATGGCGGTTTCTAAAAAGACCTTAAAGTACAACACAAGACAAGCCCGTAAGTTCAGCCGAACATTTATTCCAAAGAAATAGATTAAAAGCTCTTAGGAAAGTTATAACTGTCAACGAACGCAAAGTCGTAAATGCGTCAACAAACTCAGAATACCAACGGACAGGCAGCAGGCATGATGTGAGAAATCACGTGCGCATTTAACGCCATGGACTGGAAGCTGTTTATGGAAAAACGTTTATATGGGTTAGTTTGTAAAAAATCTGCCGCTGCTGTACAATGAATGGTAGTGGTCTTCTTAAGGAAAATTTCGAGGAGCGATGACGGTGTTTGTATGAGTAGAGAAGGGAAAAAGGTTTCTTTCTCTTTTGTTAGCCGAAAAGTACTCTTAGATGAACTGGCCGTTGGGTTGTTGGTATACGTTCAGGATTAAAAAAGCGCTACTTAAACGTGAAGACGAATGAAGATACACAGGACGAAGTGCCTTCTTTGGATACTTAAAGCGCTTCGTACTGCGTCTCTTCATGCGTCTTCGCGTCGAAGTAGCGCTTTTTCAATCATGAAGAGTTCTCTGCTGTTTTAGACGCTCAGCCCATATTCTCAAGATCGGAAGGATTGCAGCTACTCTAATATTACCTATACATGCTGCTGCTAAACCGCCTCCGCAGAAGCTGAGGGCCAATTGAGGCTGCGGGTATCAGCAACCTTGGTTAGCAGCCTTTGTAATTGATACTACGGCGGCCTAATGTGTTTTGAAAACGAGCTGCAGCCTTTCTTTGGCTACTTAAAGCGAACATTTTGAGCTGTCTGTCTGTCTGTCTGTCTGTCTGTCTGTCTGTCTGTCTGTCTGTCTGTCTGTCCAGCCACCCAGAAAACCGTTAAAGCTATTCTGAAACAAGAGCTTTATGCAGAGAACTTCTTCCTGAACCTGTAAATCTGGTAACCTGCTGTTTAGTTGTCGACGTTGCTGATGAAAAAGAACGCAGGCATATTTGAGAAAAACATAAATAAATAACTGATACTAGGCGCTGTTCTTTTATTTTAAAACTGTTGGGTCCTTGATATTTGTGACATCAATTGAAAACTGCGGGTTGAAAACAAATTCATCAAATAAAATACGCAAACGGCAGGTGGCGGCCCAACAAGTTCCACTACGAAAGGGTATAATAGGTGGAGTGCCAGTGGTGTAACGCCCTAAAGCTGAAGTGACTTGCGGCTTTCTCGCTTTTTCTCTCTTGACTTGCGGAAACCTCCACGTATATACAGTTGGAGAGGCGAGAAGGGAGGAGAAGGGCGTGAGAGGTGTTCGGGGGAGGGAAGCGCCAGGTACTTACGAAGCATCGGTGGCAGAAGACTATCGTCTTTCTACGATATTTGCAGCAACGTTAACGAAAATGCTGCCATTTCTTTAGGTATGGGGATCTCCCAGTGTGAAAAAGACGCAGCGAAAACATGTTCGTCTATACTTTTTCAATTTGAAATCACAAACTATAAAACGTGCCGTTTTTCTTTTTTTGCTTTCAATTTCTGCTCTTTACGATCTACAACTCGGCGCCGCCGACGGGGATGGCGACCACGACTTCCCTTCACGCTTTTACGACAGATGAGTGGTCCCTATCGCCGACCTAAAAAATGAATGCACTCCCTAAACCTGCTTGAGGTAACAACTCCATTTTGCTGAAAATATTTGTGTGACATTCGGCGTCGCATTTCTAAACAACCTAGAACAAGCCCAATGCTCCGCGATCCGTAAATTTGCCACTAACACAGTTGGTACAATGCGGGAATACGATCAGTCTTTTTGAACAAAGTCAGAAATACCAATAAATGAGAAGGGGGCATCCGCATCTGCTACTTTGTCTTCGGTAATTGTAGGCTTAAAACACTCGCAGGCTATTATACGGTGCGCGGACACTCCACTTTCGGTCATTGACAGTGTGAAAAAAGTATCTAAGTGGAATCCCCCAGAAAAAAACTCAATATCTAGATACGCTGTTGGTAAATCACAACCCTACTGATGCGCTTCAAGAAATTGGTCGAGTACTCAAGCACCAAAACTAAAAACGACAAATTCTCCTTCAGCCGCACAAAAGACGTACGCATTTAGCGAACGTACAACTAAATAGAAAACGCTGGCAGTCCAGCACTCTGAGACACCTATGTGAACAGAATGTGCTACTATTGTACGATGGAGATGTTCCCGATAAGAGTGGAAGCGACGCCACTGTACCGCCACTGATCAAGTCGTAAGCTCTTATAAACGTGACAACCAGGTCTTCAAGCTCACCACTACTCGACGAAAAGCACATTGAACATCCTCCACCATGGTAAAAAGCGGACTAGACAGGCACAGCAGAAAAGACAGTGGCACGGGACGGTCGCTACATTGAGCATCCTCCACCATGGTAAAAAGCGGACTAGACAGGCACAGCAGAAAAGACAGTGACACGGGACGGTCGCTCGTCCCGTGCCACTGTCTTTCTATAGTGCGCTTTTAAGTGCGAATGCACTTTTAAACGACCCTGAATCACGCGTCCACCGCCGTCCGTCCATCCGCACCACATACCCACTTACGGCGATTGGCCAAGAAGAGTTCCTAATTTCTTTAGCACATACCCACTTAGGGCGATTGGCCAAGAAGAATTCTTTCGCATCACAATGCATTCCCACTTACTTGGCACATACCCACGTGGGGGATTGGCCAGGAATCGGGCGTGAGAAGGGCTAATGCACCCGCTTAAAGGAGTACTGACACGAAATTTCAAAGCTGAGATCCGCTCTAGCAATCAAGTACAACGACAACACAAATAGGTGTCTGTGCATGGCACATACCCACGTGGGGGATTGGCCAGGAATCGGGCGTGAGAAGGGCTAATGCACCCGCTTAAAGGAGTACTGACACGAAATTTCAAAGCTGAGATCCGCTCTAGCAATCAAGTACAAGGACAACACCCAAAAAGGTGTCTGTGAATAAATGCATCTTTCTTTCTTTGTAGTTGTGTGTGTGTGTGTGTGTGTGTGTGATCTCTCTTTCGCGAACATTACCGACCCGCGCAAATTCAACTCGTGCATTCGCACTTACACACTCTCCCCCTCGGGGATGTGCAAGGGAATTTTTTACCATGTCGAAGTCGTATAACCAACTAGCTCAAATTTCTGCGTTGAACATCCTCCGACGAGCCAGAGAACACAGTATACACTAAGAACGACATGATGGAAAAGTCCTGCACCCCTCCGTTTAATGACGCCGATGGTTGAATGCGAAGCTTTCACGGGATGGATTTTTTGGTGGGTCAATCCCCACTGCGAGTATCAGTGATTCTGGAGCTACGCACTGCTTTCCTAGAGTACCAAGAGCAGCATTCTGGTGTGCAGTCCCTAGGCCTAACGTTTGAGTTTGGAGTCTACGGCGAGAATCTGTACCTTGTCCTTGGCGTTCGCTTCGACCATGTCGAAATAGAGCAATGGGTCAGATGCCGCTTCTTAACGCGAGGGTCCCAGGTTTGATTCCCCGGGCACGGGAAGCGCTTTTTTCTTTCACTTCAACCACGTTCATTTATCGTCATCGTTAGAAAAATTTGGATTTCCTTCTAGGCATATTGGCGTACAATGAAATCAGTGAGGTAACTAAAGCTTCGCTTAAAAGTGGTATAGCTGTATATATGGCGCCGGACGTGCACGGAGCTCATGACCATGCCATGACACATTGATGCTGCACATACTATGCAGAATGAGAACACAGAAGACAACCTCTGGAATAACAGAGACCTTTGCTGCATCTACAGTTGCCGAAAAAAATATTGTGTCCCTCTAAAACCCCAACGCAACCACCATCACTGCCGCAGCTAATAGAGGGACATCCCGCAGGACAAAAACTGAACTACCGAGTGTAAATTTCTGCCTAGCGCAAACTACCCAGAGGTGCACTCAATGTTCATGTTGATGCCCTCACCGAACGGTCAACGCCTCGGGTCAGGCAGAAAGACTACCCACAGCCCTTTCGCGAAAGAAGGGCTGAATGGGAGCTTTCAGCTTCGCCAAGGCGACACTGAGACTTTAAAGGATTTTAATGTTAGCCTACCCAGGCGGCGTTACAAAGACGGTATAGTCCGGTCAAGTTCACGGTGTTTTTTTAGATGCGGAGCATCCAATAGTCTGGGCACATCCCGCGTCGGCCTCCGCACTCACACTGCGCATGCGTAACTCTCCTCCTTCCCTCCTTCCCACAGGTGCGCGATACTCCCGCCACTTCTTCTCTCGTACCAGCTGCGTGCACTTCGCTTTCGCTTCTCCCGCATTATCGCTTCTGCTTTCGCGGCGCATGCTCGGCGCTTGCGCATCTCTCCTCCTCTCGTCTCCTCTCCTTCAATCTTGAATGTCAATCGGGTAGCGCGCTGCGCGCGTTCAGTTCAGCGCTTGCTGCGGTGGACTCCACTTCACTCCCTTCTTCCGATGAAGTTCTACGAACACAACGGAAACACAACGCAACCCCGAGATGCTCCGCATCTACTCAGCGTTCCCTTCGGGAAGATGGGGCTAATTTTTCTCTTCCTGTGGTCCACCACGGCGTTGTAGCGCTTCCATGCAAAAGCGCCACTTGGAAGTTTAGCCCCATTAGTCGTAGAAGGTGTAATAAACAGAGGTTAGAGACAGGCACGCTATCAAACTTATGCCGCCAAAACACACTGATCAAGCTTTCTAAATGCAAAACGTTAGTCAACACTTCGCACAGTATCATTGAAAAGCGGGTTTTGGTTGAGTGAAATGGTGGCCCTTGAAGGCGACGGACTTCTTGTGGTTATTTCTTCCCTCCTTACCCTGAGTGTAATTTCTTAAAACCCCGCAGCGACGGTACACCGCTCCTGTGCGCTACCGCTATTTTTTACTATAGCCGCACAACGGGAGTTGTCACGCTGCTCCGTACACTCGTTCGACATGACTCATACCAGTAGTGGAGTTTGCGGCACCCCGCTTTGTCGATAATATTAGTGTGTCAGCCGTCGCCATGCAGTTCACGACGCACTTAGTTAATTGGTGGAAAGGCAAATTCGGCTGATATTAGTCTTTGTATATGTGACACGACTTATGTTGGCTATTTTCATGGCTGCTCAATTTTCCAGCGGCTTTTTGCATGCTCTTTAGCTTCATTTCTCTACTTACGTTCCCAGCCTCGTCGTCTGCCCCGATCTTTTAACCTTCTTCAGTGTTTTTATGGTCACTGTTTCGTCTTCGCTCGGCCTTCTCACGCTCTCTGTGCCTCCTTCTCTCCAATATTTATATGCTTTGAAGTGATCTCTGAAAGGCTTCCCGCGTTTTAATATTCTCCCTCCATTTGCCCAGCGGATTTCGTCGCTCGTTCTTCCATTCTCCTACTAACGCCCTCAATTTTCTTTCCCGCACCGTTTCCTCAAATGCAATTGGAGCTCCTTGTCCTTCCATGTCGACGCCTTTCTCCACCCTTCATTCTTGCCCAAACTGCATTTAATAAGATGCTGAATGGTTAGCCCTAAGTTCAAATTCCCCCATCGGTTCAGCGTACTTTTAAAATGCGTCTTACATCGAGGAATGTTTTTGAAAATAGGACTTCCGTTGGGAAGTTAGTGTTCTGAAATGTTTGTCTGCATGGGTTCTTCCTCGTGATCTGCAATGTGAGGCATAGTCTGCACTGAAACACCGTTATTTCTTGTTGTTGTTGTGATAACGTGCAAAAATTTGGACACAGCAAGTTACTTTCAGCATATCAACAATACATACTCTTTTGTGTGAAAATGTATTTAGATAGGTGTTTTTGAGCGAACGCACAATTTACGTGCGCAGAATATTACTTCGATAAGTATAAATTTATATGAAAAGCATGTGGAATACAGCCCTTTGTGTTTTTGACATTTTAAGAATGGTTGCTTGCAAAAAACATAAGCTGCTAACTCAAAGTACATAAATCGCTGGCAACATGTTTTGCCATGATACTTTCATTAGCTCAGATTATATATAGAAGAGTTTAGTGGTTAAAGCTGGCTTTGCACAGCCAGTTTTGCCAGCTTGCACTGTCGCTTACTGCTTGCGTTGTTCACGTGCATTGTGAACAGTAACCACAGATAGAAACCACAGCACAAAATTATTCAAATGGAGTTACAGTGCGATATGCTCTATATTAGGCACATTTCAGACTGTTGCCGCAACTGTCATAATAACTTTAAAGAATGATGCCATTTCACATCTCAGCCAAACGGACTACGCGGTACGCCATTTTTTTACGTCCAAAGATCACGATATGGCGTTTGCGTCGGTATTCTGAACATAGCCTTATTCACAGCAGAGCGTCCAAAAGTAGGACAAAAGTTGGTAGTACGAAAGTATTTATTTTTCCGCATTTGTTGTGATTCCAATACAGTAATGGTGATATTCAGTGTGCTTAGGTGCCTTTCTGCGAAGGGATGCAACGAGTGCCTTTCCATTTTATTTGCACCGTTTAACCAGCACAGGGATTCATTCTTTACTGCTTTTTTCTCATGTTTAGGATTCGCCTTTCATGGCGAGGGCCTTTGATAGAAGCGCCTTATAAAAAATACCGATCTCGTCGACGTTGAAAGCTCCCTGCGGCTCCTAGCTGTGCAGAGGCAATTGCTGCCGCATTTGTTGCCAGTCGCTACAAAGGTCTCTCTTGACAGCGGCACTCCCAACTGATATGCTCTTAGCCATCCATTCATTAGGACACAATTTTGAAAGACCGCCCACCGCGCTACCTCTCGTGCCTTTCGTTCCAAAATAGGTCCGCTTATGGGAAAACTCGGACTCCGCGCACGTTGAAACCACAAAACGTTCTTCGAGTACTTTATTGGGCGTTGTTCGCATCCGCATTGGCATCGATCTGAACGCTTTATTCTTGATGGCAGAATGAACCACTTCTCTATTCTTCGCAATCCGCAAGAGTGTCGACTTGGGTATAACAAATTTATTTTGCTCCTCCCTCTTGGACAGTCTGCTTCCGTCAAGCTCCTGCCGAATTTCACACTTTGTTTAAAGCGACAGTGCTTGATGCAGCGGCACCTTAGTTTTTCATATTTAGATTTCAAGAGCAGTTCAACTTAACGTACAAAAACAATTTTCTATTGCCATTCTTAGCACGCTCAAAGCGCTCCCTGTAAAGTTTGCTCTGATATTTTGTTGCGGCTGTTTGCTTTTAGATCGCCTTGCTTACATAACATTTACAACCCAGCTTTCCATAATTCTTATAAAAACAAAGTTAGAATGTATATAAGTATTCAAGTTTTTACTTTTACTACAATATACCTAAACCTTCGTCTTCAATATATAATACTGACATGTAGGAGTCGCAGTCCTGCCTATATATACCTCGGTGCTTCGACAATAATGTATACCTGTGGTGTCCATGGTATGCGCGACTTGATGAGTCAATTCCCAAGGGGGCGACTGAAGGCGCAGAAAGAGCGATTCCTGGAGTGGGGGCGCCGTCGATATGACCACGACGCGCAGAAGGGCGTAGCCAGCAAACGATAGGGACAATTGTGTTCTCAGCGGCTTTTTGTGTGGCTTTTTGTGTCACATTATAGAGGTTTCGTGCGCCCGTGGTGAATGTAAAGCTTTTTCTCTGTTTTAAACACGAAGTGTGCTATGTCACTGTTCTGAATGTATCACCCAATTCCTGCAAAAGCCTCCACTAAGAGGCTAGCAGTATGTTCTAAATAAAAAAATAAAAATCACTGCGGTGACGCTTCGGAGACCGTGAACTCCACCACGCCAGTAGGATTTTCAGGGGAAACCGAAAATAATATGGCTGAAAAAGAAATCTGGTCGACATTCGAGAGTACAGGCGGGAGGTGGGAGGGGGGGGGGCGATAGAACAAAGAATAAATATGTGGTAAAGGTAGGCTTGTAAACACTAAACGAAGGTTGGCTGTCCCGAACACAATGGGTGGAATTTGTATGCACAAGCGGTACGCGCTTAATCAGCATTTAGGACATTAGAACGTGTGGCTGTTTTCCAAAAGGCCCGTTTTTCCTCCCCGACAATATCCTAGACCAGTGTTCGCGAATTCATTTTAGCAAGGCAGCCCAGCCCTCGTAATACTCTTCATGAGGTTTTCTTCATTCTGGGGGGCTAGCGAATGTTTGTTACTTTTTGGATATTGAGAGTGTGCATGTAATTTATGTAATTTGAGGGTGTCTAACTTAAAAAAATACACAAGAGGCGATCGTAAACACGGGTAATTGTCTTAGCTAAAAAAGAGCAAATATAAATTAACAGCCTGTCATCAATGAAAAAGAAACGTCTGCTAAAGAATTCAATCGGCTGCATAACAGGTGTCCCCAGGAAGAGGTATTAAAAAGTATATATAAATGTAGAATTTCTAAAAATACCTGGCAAAGATCGAACATGGCATCAATCGAAAAAATAAAGTGATGGCTCCAGATTGTTGTCCATAACCCACGTTGAGCGGAAATAAAAATATAACGGCTGTCGCAAACAGGCAAGCAGCGGATAATTTGGTCGCCGAAATGTCCGTACACCGAAATGTCCGTACACCGAAATGTGCGTGCACCGAAACGCCCGTACACCGATATGTCCGTACACCGATATGTCCGTACACCGAAATTTCCGCACCGAAATATCCTGCACCGAAATGTCCTCGAGCCGTTTGGAGTTTGTCCGGTGCTCCCTGAAAAAAATTCGCCTAGGAGCGTTTGTTTTGATTATCAAGCTTCCTTAACCTTAGAAGCTTCCTTGGAGGTAACGTACCTCTGCGGAGACATGTCACCTGCTGGGCATCACTACTGCACGCTCGAGCGCACAGGCCTGCAATACAGACAGTCGCGCGTGCACTGCGCACCTGTCCAAAATATTAGCAAATTCAAAGCGCGCCAGCAATGATTTTCGGGACACTCGCAATACCTTAATGCACACCTTCGAACCGGTTATTTCCGAACTGTTACCCATAAAATCAGGAAAATGCGTTGCTGCTGAACGTTTTAAAACATTGATTGATGCTGACGCTTTAACGCGCCGACCCAACACGGCCGATGAGGCGCACCGTAGTGGAGTGCTTTGGATTAATTTTTATGGTCTCGGAATATTTCCCGTCCGCCCAAATCTCAAACACATGGGCGTTTTTGCTTTCGCCTCCATCAGAAAAGCGGCCGCCGCGACCACGAGTCGAGCCCGCGTCACTGGGCTCAGCAACACAACGCATTAGCCACTGAGCTACTGTGGCGGGTAACTTTGTAAAACACTCAGGACTCTACGACCGGCTATGTTGCTCACAGTGCTGTCCGTCCGATCCACATCCGGGAATCAGTGCTGCTTGAGGTACACTCAACCCGCGAGGCCCTTATCGGATTGGACATTTTCTCCTTGTTTCTTCAGTAAAGCCACACACACACTCACAACACACACACACACACACACACACACACACACACACACACACACACACACACACACACACACACACACACCACACACACACACACACACACACACACACACACACACACACACACCACACACACACACACACACACACACACACACACACACAACACACAACACACACACACAACACCCACACCACACAAACACACACACACAAACACACACACACACAACACACACACAAACACAACACACACACACACACACACACACACACACACACACACACACACACACACACACACACACACACACACACACACACACACTCACACGTGCGCGAATATGGGGCAACAGTTGTTGTGCGCGTGCTAAGACAGGAAAGACACCGGCTAGAACGGCGTTCCGAAAGCTCTTTAAGGGTACTGTGTCTGCACGCGAAAGAAACCGGCCAAAACCTTACTCCAGAAGCTCTTCAAGAGGGCAACAAAACACCCTTTCTGCCGACAATAAATGCCTGTTCTACGCAAATGTTCTGACATACGCGATGTGTTGGAACCGAATAATCAGCAGCTTCACTGTAGAAATTGAAATACCTCCCACTACTGTGACGATGTAGGACGAGTGAAGCTGTATTGGGGGATTATACAGGGTGCTTCGATGATAATTGGAACACTTTAAATTTCCTTCCTGAGCGAACCTGGGCTCGGTTTCGGTTCGCGCTCAAACTTGCCATGGAGGTCTCAGTTTGTGGTCTAGTTTGTTTGACGCCGGGAACAACGACGCTACTTACCTGTTTATTCTGAAAATAAATAAAAACAATTTTCGCCTATGGGAAGAAGGTAGCAGATTAGCAAGTGTGAGCCGGTGCATGCTCATCCAGGAACGACTGCGCCACCTGGAGTATGCCGAGAAAAGCGGAAGATGGGGATTCACGTTCCCGCCACTGCAGGAAGGAGCCAAATGGGGTACAAGACTTTCAGGAATTACGAAAGCAGGTTTTGTGATCGTCTGCTACCTCATTTTGCTCTGGTAGTGTGGATCCGAATAATGTACCAGACGATCAGAAAATGGGTAAGCAGAGCACGAAACAAATCCAAAGTTTATTGGCAACGATGAACCCGGCGAATATTGTGTTATGTTTGTTATAAGTTGTTACGCAACTATTTGTGATAATCATGACCTACACACGAAAGATATTTTCTTGTCTTCTAATATCCCATATGACTCCTTCCTAACGTCAATCCCCATTGCCTGTTCCGCCCGGAATACCCCAGGGGGCGCCGTCGTTCCAAAACCAATTTGCACTGGCTCACACGTCCAAATCAGCAGCCATTTCCCCAAAGCCCCGTCAGCGTTTCGGCTGACGTCAGCGCAGTCCACTATAAAAAGAAATAGTTAGGCGGCGCCCGGTTTCAATTTCACCACTCTGACCGCAACGGGAGGTACCTGGCGCTCTTCCCACTGCGCTACAAACCGAGACAGGAGCATGTGCTACGAACGCCTTCTATGACCTTCACTCATTGAAACTACGTCAAGAAGCTACTGATTCAACGAAGGCACGCGAAGCTGAACGTCAACGGAAACTACGAATTGAAAATTAATGAGAACTTCAGTCGACCCCATAGCTGCTTCGCATACTACTCAGGGTTCCCTACGGGAACATGGTGTGAGTTTTTTTATTTATTGTCAGAATAAACATTTAAGTACAGCCGTTTTTGCCGTTATGCAAAATAGACCACAAAATGTGATGTTCGTGGGAAGTTACAGCGCGAACCGAGCAGCGGTTCGCTCAAAAACATTTAAAGTATTCCAGTTATCGTCATAACTCCCTGTACAGTGGTGTTAGTCCTGTATACCAGGGGGTCAGGCAACAGCCTTGCGTTGATATTGCCACACAGAACGTTGAAATTCTTACTATTCAGCGTGCCGCTATCCTTTCCGCCCGTGGTTCAAGTTGTGGAGTGCTCATTTGCTGGGTAAAAATTGGCCGCGTATCTGCTCCTTTCGTTGCAAATGTCGCCAAAAGACGATAGTCTTTGTAGACATTTGCCAAGGCAATGCCGCCCTTTGCTTTTTCGCTCACCTCTCATGCTGTTTCTGTTCCGTCGCGCTCATCCTAAGGTAAACACACTAAAGGTTTGCTCAAGGCGATTTGATTTGACCACGTTCCACTGCTACAGCCGGTGTTCCTCGATGCCAGCGCTGCAGTACGGTGGAGACGCGCGTGAATCGAGGCGG
This sequence comes from Haemaphysalis longicornis, assembly GCA_013339765.2. NCBI lineage: Eukaryota > Metazoa > Arthropoda > Arachnida > Ixodida > Ixodidae > Haemaphysalis > Haemaphysalis longicornis. Next base: position 47,250,727 of record CM023451.1, on the reverse strand, counting down.
CCGACTTCAAGGTTTATACAACCGCGTTGCCCAGCTCCACGTGCGTTCCAAGCAGAACGGGAAACCTAGCTAGTGGAACCTTTCTTTGCTGTTGCCGCGTGATTTCTCATAAGCCGCCAAGAGGCGGCGGTTTTCTGCAGTAGATGTAGAATGTCATTTGCTATCGAAAAACCAAGCATCCAGGAATTTTTTAATAAAGGAACACTGTAAATATCTCTTGAGTACCAAATTTCCTGTCTTATATTTGTATTATGTCTGGTGCTTGTTCAAAAAAGTTGACAAGTATGAACATATAAACCGGGCTTAGACGTTTACATTTGGCTGTGAGTATATAAGACTATTGCACAGTAAGCATTTTACTTTGGCCGGGTGGCTGAATCGAGTTACAGACAGACAGACCAAAATTTCTGGGTTTAAGGAGCCCAAGAAAGACTATCGTCTTTAAAAAGACTGCTCGGAAAGACAAGAATTTGCCGTTAAACGGCCGGCGCGTGGGCGCTTCGCTGTCGGTGACTCAATCTGGGCGGTTGCCAAACGAAAAGCCAACAGATCTTCATGTAGAGACATGTCGCGGTAAAGCGGACCCGGCAGCCGAGATCTTCTCTTACCATCTCTCAGACTCAATGAGCTGCCCTACTGCGGGAACCTCATGAACTCGGAAAAAGTATGGTTGTGTATTGTACTATTTTACGGCTGTGCGCCACAAAGGAATGCGACAGCCACTCATTCGTTACGGCTATACGTTACGCATAAAATGCGACCTCCAGAGGATAGTTGGCATTCGTTTTGCAACAGAAAATTCATACTGTCGCCCTTTAGAGTCAGGCTGTAAGGTCACCTGGAAGGGTATTGTTCCTGTATTGCTTCGGCTCATCTTTCGCAATGCAGTCGACCAGTTAGGTCTGCCTTCGGCTTATTGTCGTCCACATCAAGGCAGCAACCTTTGCTCGCCGCTCACCACCACGCCACCGCACATACGACGGAGGTGACGGAGCCAGTTCGGGGACAGCTTTCTGGAGAAAAGAGTGCAGACAAGGGTTTTAGTTAATCAGTCGAACAGAAAATAAACAAAACAGGAGGTACATTCGCCAACACACTTCTATGTCCAGTGGAGTGCAGCCGTCCGGGACGAACGTTTATCTGCTAGGTGTCGTGCATGCTCCCGAAGGTAGTTGCCGGCGGCTGTTCTCTCCTGGCTGGTGGTACTAGCGGTTGGCGACTTCCCCGTGTTTGTGACCGCTGCTGCATTTTCCTAGTGCCCACCAGAAGTGCAACGTCCCCCTTTCATCACACAGTCTTCCTACTGTTCGCGCATAGATAGCTGAGAATGTGGTGCAGTGTATTTAACTGTGGATGGCAGAAGAACAGTTCTAAAAAAGGGAACCCAACAATACATAGCCGTAGTGGAGGTGATACATAACCATACTGCGTTGAGTATTGTGACTCATTATGTTGAACAAATAAAGAAACATGGACATAACTTCTTTTGCATTATTTCCAAGTTGTTTTTTTAATAATTTGTGTTGCGATAGTTTTTAGAAAAGCAGAGTTACATGCTGTAATATACCATATTCGGTCGACGGCCATACAGTGCAAGCAGATGGGAAATTGTAAACGCCTACATTTTCACCGCGAAAAGTTAGTATAAAACATAATTGCAGCTCTGCGTATTCATGGTGTTGCCATGACAACCATATTTTTAATTTTCTATAAGAATAGTCTTTTACAAAACAGAAGTTACAGTCGTTTTTTGCAACCTTACTCTCTCCTCGAGTTCAGGACGGATAAAGCCTTGCTTTTTGCTTAGAAAGAAGGCACATTGGAGCAAGCGTGCTGGAAAACAACATTGGTAGATTTGTCTTTTATAGTTATCCGTAAAACACGAAGGTGAGATGTGCACCCAAATCGCAAGCAGAACATGACTTGCTGGACGGTTGCTGTCTTGTGGGTGTGCTTGGCGAGTGACGTCCTGCTGGCGGGTCGCTTCAGCAAAGGTGTACTGGCGTCATTTCGGTGACGGATATGACGTCAGCGAAGCCTCGGTGTATGCCGGCATAAAACTCTTTGATTTTAAAATATAAAACCCGGAAACGAACAACCCTAAGCATTACGTGCCCTTTGGTAATAAAAGTTGCAGCAGCGCAAGAAGACGCTGTGTACAGGGGTGCACCCTTTACATGATGATGTTTGGATTTTAATGGCTCAAGGCCAACTAAGGGCAAAGAGCACCAAACAAAAGTGATTTTATGAGGGCGACATGAAACTAAAAGTATAAAATTTCAGTAAGAACAAAGTAAAACACTGTGTAATGAAGATTACTGGTGCAAAGGGCGAGGTTTTTAAGATGCATAATAAAAAATGAGATATAAAAATTTTACCTTGACAAGAAACTCAAAAACACGTTTGATTGAAAACGGGTACGTCTTTTAAGACGTATTACGGGTGAGGTGGAATATGTCGTATGTATAGCTGTGGGAAGTGTTTGCGTCGTGTGGTGTCAAGTACCTTGCGTTGTATGAGCATATGGATCACAAATAGGGCCTCTCCGCACCTGCTGCACAGAGGTCTTGGACATATAGTGAGAAGGTGCGAGTGTGTTGCATGTGTTTGCCCTATCCGCAATCTAGTCAAGGCGACTTATGTGTATCTATTGCGTGTGTCGGTGGTGTATGGTCCCTAGAGTGGTTTTATTACGTGTAACTTGTTTGTTTGCTCATCCAGTGTGTTTGCCATGTTTTGCGAAGTTGTTATCTGATGTGTGGCTTCACGTCGGTGTAGGGTAATGTGGTTATGTCTACTGTATAGAAGAGTGTAGCAGCACCAGCCATTCGATCCGCGGCTTCGTTCCCCGCTTTACCACAGTGGCCAGGAACCCAGCAAAAGACAAGTTCAAATTTGTGGACATACACAGACATAATACCCTTGACGATCAGATTGACAGCGTGATTTTTGGAACACTTTATTTACGACGATTCCCGCACAGCACTGAGGGACTCTGTATAAATAAAGGATTGTGGTATGTGGCTTTGAAGTATATGATCAACAACAAGAAGTACACCTTAGCTTCTGCCGTAAAGACACTAGTATTGCTATAAGAGTTTTAGTGAAAATAATGCCGGGTCCATGTGAAGCGCAGGACACAGAGGTGGCAGTTTTAGATGCGTCAGTATAAAATTCGGAACACTGATACTTCTGCTGCAAATACAAGAAGTGCTGCAGCATCGCACATCTGGGAGCTCGGTTTTTATCTATACCTGTGAAAGATGTGTAGCAGAATACAGGGTGGAGATGCCATGGGGCTAAAAAATCTGTTACAGAGGTTTGGATGGTATCTAAAAAGGAGAGAGCAAGCTCTGACGCTTCCTCTCTAACCCTGTAAGAGAAGGGCTCAAAGAAAGATGGTCGATTTAGCATCAGTTCAGTCTTCGATGTATCACAAGAAAGTGATTTAGAAGGATGGTGAGACATGGATAAAATTTTAAATGCACAAATCAGATCTGTGTATACTCGCTGACGTTGTAGGTCCATATATTACACTCCACATAGAGGCTTTCGACCGGGATAGTGCGGAAGGCGCCACATGCAAGACAAAGCCACAGATGAAGAAGCAATGGGTCTAGCATTTAGAGAGATGTTTTACTTGCTGACCCATAAACAACACTTCCATAGTCCAATTGTGAACCTATCAGGCTACTAAAACACGTAAAAGAAGTTGTTTGTCAGCACCATATGAAGTTGAAGGAGAACCTTGGGCATTTAAGCATTCAAGCATTTAACAATTCATGTTTAAGTTGTTTTATATGTGGAATGAATGTGACCTTTGCGTCAAGGACTACACCTAGAACTTGTGTTTATTTCTGACTGGAATTGAGACCCCATTGAGCTGAATGTCTGGATCTGGCCAATTGCAACACCTTTTCGAAAACAAAACACAACTACACTTTCCTGGAATAAATTCAGTACCGTTGCTGTCTGCCCAGACAGCTAGCTTGTTAACACCAAGCTCGAGTTGACGCTCAAATATAAGCTCGCAGTTGACGCTCGCAGTTGACGCTCGCAGCTAGAGTTGACGCTCGCCGTTTCTGGCGGCCACTTGTAGTGTCTTGCAAGGGTGACGAGAAGGGCGACACGCAAGTATTTAGCGTCAACACTTTGACGGCTTCCCTCTCCTCTTGTTCAATGCGTCGCCGCCGAAGAGCGCCCTCCCCCTCTCCAAACGCTCAATCCAAACCACCATCTAGCTCCTCCTTCTCCGCATCAGGGCGTGGCTTAATATGAAAGACGGCCTGCTGAGGCTTACTCAAAGCGGCGGACCAAGCCGCACAACGGACTCGAATGGTAGTGCAGGTGACTGAGTATCATACGTGAGCGTTAGGTTCGCTGTCTGTACATATCTTTCTTTTGAATGTCCACGAAATAAAAGATTATTCCTTGCTCCCGTCTCGTCGAGATACGGTACCGAAAGAAGTGCTGGGGAAGGGTAATTCAGGTGTTTTGAACCAAAGCATCGTAAGCACTTTGGGCATCGGAATTGTGAAAAAAAATGGTACTTAATATCGAGTAAATACAGTACTTTGCGTTTGATTTGGTCTTCTGCTGACGAGGGCCGTATATATAAACATGGTAAATGGTATTGAGTGACTTATATGGCTCTCGTCCTGTTTAGCTTAGTCAACCGAACGCAGCTCTGCTTTGACATCCGTCTTGCACAGTTGTGCAAGCCAGCTTTGATTCTTTTTTACAGAATGTCATCGGTCCCAGGTTGAACAAGCCGGGGAGCCGGGGTGAGGGATCAGCCGCAAGGGAATGGAAGCAACAGTGAGTAATGGTGGTTAAAGAAGTGCTCACAGGGAAAGAGAGCGTCGAGGGCCAGGAAAAGGAAACAGTCCGACCAAGCGAGGTGGGGCCGCTGCCGCATGTGCAATACGAGCCGTTTTCGCAGGTTAATGCACTAACGGAGAGAACGGGCTGCTTCTGGCGATTGCTAGCGAGAAGAACAAGCTTTGGAGGGCGCTTCCTAGACGGCTGGTCAAGTGGTGACGGGCGCCGTCGCAAAATTCAGCAGAACGTTTAACAGCAGATCAGCACGATGCTTCTGGTGATCGCGAGCCAAAAAGAACTCATCAGGAGGCTGTGCAGGCGCTGGTCATGTTTTGACGGTGCGGCTCAAATTCAATAAAAATTGAAAGCGCTGACAAAAAAAGGCTCGACAATTCTTTCGCTTTCGCGATATTTACTTCCAAGATATGTGCAAGCCCGGAACTGCCGGTGCGATGCCGATATATAATTAAACGCAATCATATATTGCCCTACACCGGTAAACAGACCTAAAAGGTGCTAAACTACACCTATTTACGAAACTTATGCGCAGATTTGAGTTAATAGAAGCGTTTGCAGTAAAAAAAAAAACTCCGGTTTCGGCCAACAATTTTTGCGTTTTGGGGGCTAGTATTCAGGGCGCTCGCAAAACACCAAGATTGTACTCCTAGGCTACGAATCCGAACAGCGAATCTCTTTGAACAGTTAGTAAAAATATTAGAACAAGTGTTCTAAGTTAACCAATAGATGGCACTGGGTGCGCACCACAAGTTCAGCGCTGGAATTAGATAGATTGTAGGGATTAAAGCGCCGACGCAACGCAAGCGATTATGCGCGCCGTAGTGGAGGGCTCCGGATAAATTTTTACCCCCTGGGGATCTTTAACGTGCGCCGAAATCTCGTACACATGGTCGTTTTTGCTTTTCCGGGCTGTAATTATGGAAAACTAGAATTGTCTCCACTTTTTTCTGATTTGTGAAAAATTGGGTAGAAAAGGACAATTTGGTGTTCTAATAATTGTGTAGTCATTTTCTACATCTTTCAATAAAGAAAAAAACTGGCCAGACATGCTAGCATTCATGGCAAAACGGCGGGTAGAGTGGGAAATGAAGTCGGTGTCATTGGTGCCTGAAAGAGTGGCGTGTCTCAAAAAGTGCTTGCAGGGCGGACTATAATAGTATTTTGTAAGATTGACCTCACCGTGGCTACAACTAAGCAACACAACATGTTTGCAGGTGTTATTCCGAGACTTCCAGCATAGAGAAAGAAATGCTAATAAGAGAGGACACTCCCATGGAGCCCTGGGGCCGAATTTACTGTAGTGTAGCGCGCCGAGCGGGCAGACTAACTACTAACTGTTCACTTTCGGTTTCGGTTTCGTGGGCAGCAATTTTAGTGGGTAGTTTGAATGGGCGGAAAGCGCTGGTCATGGCGACGGGCGTCGGTACGGTATTCGGACGCTTTCATGAATTAATCAGTGTTTATTTGAATATGTCATTATCAGGCTTGGTGCCCGCATCCTTTCAAATGTTTTTTTTTTGAAATGTGAAAGTGCAATTTACAGTACCATTTACACATGGTTAAGGATCCTGTCGTGTGTTCACACAAGCCACATCAAAGACCTCATTAATGAAGAAATATTCATTGCATTGCACTACACGGAACAACAAGTTCAAATCCTCATCATTCTTTACAATACACCTAAATAATAAACAGTGGGTAACACAAATAAAAGAGACATTACAAAGCAGTGAGAGGAAAACACGTTTTTAGGAATGACAAAAATGCACAAGTAAAGGTACCACAACCACACAAAGGATTTATTCTCCGTGTTAATTGAAAATGCAGAAAACCCAGAAGACTCAGACATCCACAGGTTTACTTTTATCTACGACACCCTCAGCCTGTGCGCTGTTGCAGTTATACAAAAAAAAATTCCCTCGCACTTCCCGAGGGGGAGAGTGTGTAAGTGCGAATGCACGGTTGTTGATTGCGCGATTACGGTGGATATCGTGATCTTGGAGTGGAGAGGAGGCGCCCAACACCCGCAGTCACTGAGCGCAGAGAGGAGGAGGAGAGTAGCGCCCACCGTTACGGCGAGGGCTACACGAGCGCCCTCACGCGTCGGAATGCGGAGCGCCCGCTAAGCGAGCGAGAGCTCTCCCGCCCGAAGTGGAGAGGAGGCGCCCAACACCCGCAGTCACTGAGCGGAGAGAGAAGGAGGAGAGTAGCGCGCGCCCATCTCCCCCCGTTGCTAGGGAAGACGAGGAGGAAGACGAGGAGCGCGCGCACCCGCAGCTGTTGCTATGCGGACGACGGCGGCGGATGATTCAGGCTCGCTTAAGAAGTGCATTCGCACTTAATATCAACCATAACAAAATCTAGACACTGGTATACTTGCAACTATTTACTACCACAATCTCCGCGCATAATTTTTTTGGTCGGCCAAATTCTCCAGTGAGGATGTGAAAGAAGGGAAACACTTGCGCCCTGTTTACCAAAAAGACATTGATGGCCTTGCTTATTTCATGCACTCCATTGAGGTCTATTGCCTCTGGTCAACTTCAAATCAGTAGCAGTAATTGAACAGAAATCATATTTCTGCATTTCTGTGGACATGCACACGCAAAAAACATTAAAGAAGAGACACTGAAGTGATATGTAAACATTGCGGGATTACTAGCGCAAATTGTAGTCCGGAGTCCCCAGGCCATGTTTCGACCACTCTAGGCGCGTTTACGCGATTTTATTAGTAGAAAAACTAATTCGAAAACGCTGTCCTCCTCTCTTTACGCTCGCCCATTTTCTGTGGCGTTTTCGTGTGACGTCAGGAGGGGATGAGCTGGCAATTGGCTGCGCCACGGCTGCGCTACTGCAGGGCTCCCCGGCCGACTGAGTCAGTCGGCCCAGCGTTTCGTCCGCCGGCCGCCGGCGGGTCGTCGCAATCAAGGAGGTTAAAAAAAATTGCTTGGTCGCAATTCGTTCGCTTAGTTGAAACGAAGCCAGGAGACGTTTGTGGAAGAATGTGCCTTTCTTTACTTGGTTTGTTTGTACACTGTATCTAGCTCCAAGTCAAGGTCGCTTCACACAAGCGCTGCACATGCGACGCTTCGCTGACTGGTACGCCAGTAGGAAAATATAAGGCCTCTTGAAGGCGGGAGAAGAGTCAGCGAAGTCAATTGTATAGGTACTAAGCAAATAAAATAAACTGATATTTTTACCGTACAGCGTAAAACTAGGGCGCGGGAAGCACTTTTTTGCGCTGGGCGAACAAGCACAGCGGTCAGCAGCACGACTACGCATCTGCGAACGCTTTTCCGTCTACGAAATGCAATTGCTAGACGTGAGCTACTGTGGAAACTCGGGCGACGCTTACTGCACGATCGCAGTACAACAAATAGTCACCTAAGCTGCTTGAAATGCCAAAACTAAATAAAAGTGTAAACCGGTTGTACAATTATATACCCTATATTAGCAAGCCATTCGCGTCCCGCTCCGTGGCTCGGTGGTCTGGGGCGCTAGGTATGTCACCGCAAATGTTTTGCAAGTCACGAGTTCGAATCCCCGCGGGTACGTGCTTTTTTTTTGTAAGTTAACTTTTTTGTTTTCCGCCGATGTTTTCTATATTGAGTTCACCTTTTTTGGGCCGCAACGTTCATGGCTACACGAACTAGTTCACAAAACGCGCGCAGGCTGGCACTGGCGCGCTAGCGAGTTCTCGTTGGCGTGCTGTTGCCATAAGCACCGACTGCTTGCAGGCAGTGGGCACAGGCCAGAATGAACAGACCCTTGGCCTGGTGCGAACACGCTTTTTACGATACAGGCATGAGGGAGGCAAGCTCCAAATATGGGGAAAAGCGCATGACATTTGGGCGTCTGCGGGTACGCGGAGGGCGTTCATGCACTGCGTAGGTCTCGGCTAGCGAATGCTACGACTACAAGCCGTCCTGGGAGGCTTATCTTGTGCATTTTACAGCCGACAACATGGCAGAAGCGCGGTACGATGATTACTGAGATATTGAGAATGCCCATCCAACAACGCCATTGGTTATGTTTTACAGAACCGAAACCGAAACCGAAACTTGTGTGATTGCTAACCTTGGGCATCGTCCAATCACGGCGCCCCTCCTCCCAACGTCACAGCCTTAGTTGGTGCGGCCGTCGCAAACCGCGCATGGTAGTTTTTCTTCTTTCGCGCTTTGTAAAATAATTACCGATTTGTCAACCGGATAAACGATGAAAAGTGTGCTAATTTGAGCCAGTCTACGCAGTGCAAGCAAAAACGGGAGCTTGACAAATTCACTTCAGTGTCCCTTTAAGAGGAAAATATGAACTTCCTATTGGTTTTCCTTGCAAGGGTGCAATTTCCCTAGAAGCCGGGTTAGCTTCCCAAAATGTTGCCTTTCACTAAAGGCAAAGCGTCAGGCGGGGACATTATATATCCGTGTACGTATTCAAACGCAGGTTCCAGGCTCGATCACAGCACACAAATTCACTTCTTACCCTGTTAATACAAACAGTCAAACGTAAGAAACATGGAGGCAGTATACGCTTCTTCGGTATGAGGCAATGATGACACATTACAGAGTCCCATAAGGTAACGCGACAATATTTGTGGGACCACGTGCCACAACTTTGCCATTTCGAACACGCAGTCGAGCACAATTTCAACAGTGCCGTGCACAAATGAACTTGGCATTACTATGATTTGCATCTCACAACCAGGCGCCAGGAAGTGAGAAATGCTTCTAGAGTACACTTTACATAAGGGATGTTTCGCAATCCTCCATGTGCTATGACAGATGTTAAAAATATCTGCCGCCTATATGCTCGCGGATTACACCGCATATGTGCATTCAGCATGGCGTTATACATTTTATCTGCCTGAATACAACAAGAAGAATTACAGGGCAATGTGATTTACGAGGCACATCATGCGAGCACTGCGTATATTTGCAAGCTGTACTTCACCTGAAAACCACGAGTCCGGAAAAGGACCACCTCACAACACAGTCAGCGTACACTGCACTTACAATAGGTGCATCTATTTACCACGATGCGAGTACACAATTTGACAGAAATAAATGCCCGACTAAAGTTTTCCTCGTGGAAGGGTTACACTAAGCACCGATGAACTTCTAAGGCTCAGCAAGAGGGCCATCATATGGAGCGCAACAAAAAACACGGACAAAGAAACAGAGTAGACAAGACAGGCGCTGTAAACTATTCACCAACAAGCCCAGCAAGAAGTTCTCGGCTAAGACAGACATCCTTGCTGAGGACGTTATGAGCGCATTTGACAACGTAGGTCCCAACATGGTTCACTTCATCTAGGTCACTTCAAAACACGCGGCACGTACGGTGACAATCAATGACATTTATCATGGCCTGTTACCATGGCAGTTTTCATATTGTAAAGGGGTTTTCGTGGATGGGCTGTTTCACCATATTAGTGCTAGCAGCAACAATAATTTTGCTAGTGGAGTTGAGAGACCGGACGCTGTTCTGAGTGGTTTAATGAGGTGAGGCACGTCAAAGATAAACAGTTTGTTCCTTGTGTCAACCATAGACTTTTCAGTTGTCACCTTATTGACTGCCAAAACTTGCGTTCGATTTCCGGGTTCTAATGGCAAGTTTCAAAAGATGGAATATAGTTGCGGTACCCATCAGGAGCATCAGTAAGGCAGCAAGAAGCATTCCAGGCAGTCATTAATGCAACTGAATAACTCTGGGAGAACAGTTGGCACGGCCATTTTTGTGAGTCATTGAGGGCAGGATCCATGAAGTCCTGTGCCATGAAGTGCTTACACCATGTCTGGTATGACGAATGCAGCTGGCTGGTTGGCTCTGTCTTGATGGCACCTGTAGACCTGCACAGGTGATAGGGGATATAGTACACAAAGTGTTTACAATGACAGATGACCTGCGAACAGTCTGTAAATTTCACTGCAAATGGTACTCAAGTATTGGCTACAGCGCACGCCACCTATTTACAACATAAGTTCTCTTATTCTATTCAGCAATCATGCGGTCGCGCTATTAGCAACACTAAAAATATGGGTCTTTGTAATTTCGCAACACTGGTTAGGCACATTCTTAATGCAATTCAGCTATTGTTTGGTTTAACAAAAATGATAATGATGCTCACATAGCCTAAATCCCTTTGTCTTTTTTGCAAAATCAGAACGAACAGCGAAAGCCCAAACACACCTGCTGCCCCACGGGCCCGCGAAAGAAACGCATCCCGAGAACGGGCACCCGGCGAAGGTATACTTGGCCGCTGTGTGGGCACCATATGGCAAGCAGCCGTGAGCGTCGTACTGATGACCCCCAGAGGCCATGGACTTAAAAAACATGACAAGAACACACACAGCTCTGACTGAATAGGTGCAATCGGTGCTATACGTGTCTTATGATACTAGCCAAAATATGACTAGAGAAAAAAGAGCAAACGCTTGAAAAAACGGCAAGTGGGGAACAGTTCTATGCTATGCCTGCGGGAATGGACTACATATATAATGTAGAACAAAGACCAAAATTTAAAGGTTTCAATTCACTGCGTACTCACCCCGCCTCGAGCAAAGCTGTTATCTGCCGGATAAAGACGCGTTTTCACCGCAACTGACTCGCCAAAGCGAAGCGACGCGCTCACGTCTTCGGCGTCGGCGAGTGGGTTCGCTTCGTACGCAGGCAGCTTGGTATGCACGCACGTGTAAAAATTTACGATGAGTGTACAGGTGCTCCAAAATATTACGGAGCACGGGAGCGGTGGCGGGAGCGCACAAAACTGCATTCCAGCGCGATCTATGCGTCGATGCGCCGCAGATAGCGAGGGTGCGTGGGAACACCCGGCTGGCCCCTCTCGATGTTCTGACGCTCGTCTTATCGCCGGCTCAAGCGAAGCCGCGCTGCTGCCACCCCTGCTCGAGAGGGGCGCTTTCGGAGCTTCAAAAGGCCTCTTTACGCAGAGCCAGCCAAGAACGCTTCACCTTCAGCGGGGTCCGCTTTCTGCTTCGTCATGAATGCCAACGGTTTCACTATGGGTGCCTGCCGTCCCCAGGAAGCACAGGACTGTTCGGCCTAAAACAGGCCGGTGTACTTTGGCCGGTGATTTTCTATCCGGCCGTTTTCCGGCAGCCATGTTCGGCCCATGTCCAAATGTGGGCCTTTTGGCCGTATACGGCCCTACTCCCATGGCTGTCCAACGGCCAGTATCCGTCGGCCAGTCGACCGGCTTACGGTCATACGGCCAGATTCCAGCCGTAGGGCTCCGGCCATTCCAAAGCTACCCGTGTACGGCCGAAGTACGGCCGCCGGAGGACAGCCGAGATTCGGTCGTCGGACTCCGGCCGGACTAAAGCTACCGGAAATACCTGCTACGGGCCGTGCTACGGGCATTGGAGTTCAGCCACAGTACGTTAACTGTACTGAGGCCGGTCACTGCATGTCGCGCAAGCAGATGATCATTCGCGCAGTGCAGAAGCAGCAAAAACCCAGCATTTTGGGTCCAATGCAGCCACATCAAAGTGAGCTCGCGCGCAACCACCAGCCGTCAAGCTTTCAGCGCAGCCTTGCATAATTACCAGCCTCAGTTGACAGAAAATTCGTTTATTAAACAGTGCTCACAAATTGTCGTTCCTTTAATTGCTGTGCTTCTTTTACTGCCGAACACAAAAAATATTCAGTTTTTTGTAGAGTTTCAATAGATGTATTGCCCAGGTCCTGATATCCTCTGTGGGTGGCTTACCTGTAATACAGGGGAAAAGGGGGGGGGGGGGGGGGGGGGGCGGAGGGCGCATACTTTAGTGGGTTGAATTTCAGAGAGATAAATTGCGCCGCTTTTAGCCAATTTCTTTTAGGGCAATTTCCGGAACACTTTCATGCTATGACTACGTAAACTATTTTTATAACAGTCGCTTGCCCAAATTTTTGCTGTTAAAAAACCCCGGCGTGAATGCCTTTACGAAGCTTTTTGGTTCTCAACAAAACACTCAGGAGCATTTAATATAACTCCTTCAAAAAAAAGTATGTCCAGTTTTTGCCCATTTTTCTTGCAAAGACATTTTCTACTCGATAAATTTTCTGATGATCTTGCGCAGGGCTGATCCTAAGAAGGAGCGAACAGGTACTTTCGTTTTCAATCTATTTTAATGTTGTTTTCATGAGTATACGTCCACACCACTTAATAGTCCAAAAGAACTTAATTTTTTCAATGTCATACTACGTACAAAAATTCCAGACGCGTTGCGAATGCCCCTCTGCTTCAGGGGGCTGCAGTTGTATCCCTCTGTGTTCACGCAAGGAAAGGCGTAAAATTAGAGTTACATAATTTGTTTTAAACAATAACATAGCAATGGTAGCATCATACGGGAAAACCTTGCATACTGCAACGAATAGGGCAATAAATATTTTATTGGTAAGGTTGAATGCGTAGGGTTCTCAACCGTCGGAGGCAAACTTGCGCCTCTGGAAGTTTATTTATTTTTTTTGTTTATTTTTTTATTTATTTATTTTTTTATTTATTATTATTTATTTTTTTATTTATTTTATTTTTATTTTTTTATTCATTTTTTTTTAATTTATTTTTTTTATTTTTTATTTATTTTTTCATGCCTGCTTCCCTTTTTCATGCATTACAAAAGGGGAGATACATAACACTAAGCTTTAAAATATGAGACAAAATAAAAAAATATTTCTACAAAGCGCGCTGAAAATCGTCAATATAAACACTTAATGCAATCATACGTGGAAGATAATTAACTGCAGTATTGTGTAATAAAATGAATCGCGCAAGGCGTCACCTTTAAAGGAAATTAAAAGCTTTGCAACGGTCCATTTATGTAGAATGGGGTTGGGAAAACTTCCCCCTTTTACTCCAGTTTTCGAAGATAAATATTACGAAAAAAGTTCAACCTGTGGTTTCGTCTGTGATCTTTCCGTCCTTTTCCATTTCATTTACTTTTACTTTCTCTCATACTAAGTTTAGCTGCCAATTACCTAATACGAATCGCACTGACATATTCTGTATGTTTTCGAGCGTATCAACCAGCTCTTTGGGGTAGGGATCCCCGAAAAACATGCGTCTCCAAATTGAGCGCACATGAGTGAAATACGGTTGTTTTTTAGTTAGATTGGGTTCACTGAAATTTCGTCTCAGAAAGCCAAAAACATAGCAGCCGTCTTTTTGGTGTGAACCTGCCTATTTAACCTCTAACCACCCCAAATAAACTCCTAGGTATTTATTTCCCCCCGTTGTCACAGCCATAATTTACGGTATACGAATTAATTTGGGAAAGAAGGTTTTTTTTTAAAGGTGCCGTTAACAATTTTAAACCAAAAACTTTTCTGAATCACACACCAGGATGTTATAATTCGAATAAAGCTGCAGGTATCGGAATCACTTCATTCGCCGGAAACTACACAACTTTTAAAAAAGCTATAAAAGGCCCCAAAAAAAACAATGCAAAAACCGATTCATTCATTCATAGGATAAAATACTAGCAGAAATGACATGGAACACCATCATTTGCTTTTTTGCAGTCCAAGAATATTTAAGCTTATATATTGCAAAAGCCAAATCGTGCGTGAACTCACGTGAACTCGTGTGTGAACTCAGTCCTGACAAAATCCGTGTTTGCAAGGATGCTGGCGATTATGTTTAACCCAAAAGAGTCATATCCCAAGAGTAGCTAAGCTCACCTTCAAACATCGGAACAAATTACAGCTAGGCTTGTCAGTGACAAGGCTCTGTTGTTATCGCAAATTTAAAAAAATTTTTTTTCTAAAAGGCAGTCGTAAAAACCCATGAAGTAACATAGTGCAGGGCATGAAGTTGATCCTACCAATGCACGAGCGAGTCTCTTCTACGTTTATCACCAACAAATAGTGCAACATTGCTTGTCGCAGTTTAATTGAAGCAGAATAACTTGCGCTTTTGCTCGCATTGCCTTTTTTTGGTGGGGAGTCCTTGACATGGTGGCTGTTTAGTTCCTGCGTGGGGGCCGCTTGCTCGACGCCCTTGAAGGCCAGTTATTCTGGTGAACCATCTCCATCTCGGATCGGACATCTCTGCCGGGTCGATGTCTCCAATGCTCTCCATTTCTTGAGGGGGCGAATAGCCTCGAGCTGATGCGTCGACGAAGCCGGCGGCGAGGGTGGTAGCGGCGATGCTGGCGAGGCTTAGCCACCCGTCGGTGGGGCCCAGTCTTCTTGTGCAATAATGACATTTCGATGGCCTAAAAGGTTCCCTGCTAATGTCCAGTGAGTCCTTGCACCTTGCCCGTTCACCGATAACACTCATTACTGTTTGACAAACGATGTTCGTTCATTTAAAACGTAGAAACACGGAGGGGAGAAAAACGCGTCCCCGTCGTTCGGCTCCCTAACGGCTTTTTCTCCGCCCAGGAAAAAACGGTCGGTCTCCTTCCAAACACGTCTGTGCATGAATTCTCGGCGCCCAGGCGCGTGCCGTTGTTCGGCTGTATGCCGTTTGCCGAAAAAATGACGTATAACCAGATACCTTACGTAGGCCGGTCTCCTCTTGAACACCGGTTGCCAAATATTCTGTGGCCATTCGCTTGCCGTAATTCGGCCGAGGACAGCTAACCAAATGAAAAACGTATATTCTGGGGCCGTACGTCGGCCGGTATCCTTCATAACACTGGTTGCCAGAAGAAAACGAATATTCTACTGCCGGACGCGCGGTTCACCGTTGAAACAACGAATGCACGGCAGCCGCGCTCCGGCCGGTCTCCTTTCGAACACCAACTGCCGCAAGAATACGCATATTCTGTGGCCGGTCGCTTGCCGTGCTTCGGCCGATTACCGCTTCCCGAAAAAAAACGGATGCCCTAAGGCCGTACTTCGGCCGTTCTCTTTCTCAACATCGGCAGCCGTAAGAGAACTGAATATCTGGCAGCCGGTTAGCTGCCGTTGTGCGTCCGTACACGGGCGGACGGAAAAATCCGAAGCGCTGGTTGCCGAATGTTTGGGCCCTTCAACGCATGATCAGTGGCTGCCAGAACCTGGATGCTGGCCGGACATGCCAGAAAGCGGCCATAGACGGGCCGGTCTTGGGGCACACTTTCTGTGCCGCCTGGGGTGCTACGCGATCCGATTGATTTTGAATCATGTGACTAGAATAAAGCCTGGCTGCAGCTAGCGCATAAAAATGAGCAAAAAACAAAATTTCATGCGCGTACTTGCTGCATTGCCTTAACGATACAAATGGGCGATCAAATAAAAAGGGAAGTGATACTATTGTAGTCCAGTTACTTCAACCCAAATATACTTTATTACGCGGGAGACACAAACCTACGCAAATTCACTTAAAAATGAAGTGGGTCCCGGCTTGAGAAGGCAGCGATTGGGCATATTTTGCAAAAATGCTCGGCGAAATGAATCAAGGGTGGTTACCATTGAAGCAAATTATGAAGCAGCCCTTTTTCTTGTCAAGAAATTCTGTTTCAACTATTTGTTTCATTATCAATACCTTTGATTCATTCTTAATCAGTGCAAGATATTATCGGAAAGCACTCGCTAAGTTCACTATATTCCCATTTTTTGCAGTTCTTTGAATTTGATATAATAAAGCCTATTTGTTTTGAAGCAACTGGCCTTTACTCCACCCACTTTCTCAATTCTCTTGAGCGGCGCATAGAACCTACTAGCCACTAGCAAGGTTGCTATGGGCCCAGATGATGTATTGCAAATCAAAATGTATTCCTTTCATGGTAAATAAATTTGAATTGAATTGAATTGAACTTTCGCAGAAATGTAGCCAGTACGCAGATGAAATTTTTGTTTTTCGCTCATTTTTACGTGCTAGCTCGAGCCAGTCATTATTGTAGCCACGTGATTCAAAATCAAGCTGATCGCAAAGCACGGCAGGCACCCACAGTGACATCGGTGGCATTCATGACGAAGCTGCAAGCGCACCGGACTGAAGACGAAGCTTTCTTCGATGGCTCTGCGTAAACAAGTGTTTATAAAGCTCCGAAAGCGACCCTGGCGAGCAGGGGTGGCAGCAGCGCGGCTTCGCTTAAGCCGGCGATACGACAAGCGTGAGAACATCGAAAGGGGCCAGACGGATGTGTCCACACACTCTCGCCATAGAGAAATAAAAAAATTAGAAGAGTGGACACACGGGCTTATCGCGGCCGAGTGGCCTGACTCGCGCGCCGTCCGGCAGTCGGCGCAAGTGGTAAAAAACTATATATTTAAAATTAGGCTAACACACAATATTATACTTTTAAAATTTTGTTACATAGTAGACTACACATTTTTATTTGTGAAATAAGTTGAATGGCTGTCAATGTAAATTTTTGTGGCTTGTTTGCGCCAAGCCTGGCCAAGCCAAGCCGCCAAGCCGCAAGCGCAAGCCGCCATTTGGCTCTTTCGGCAGCGTTTGCGCGTGCGTTTCTGCAGCCTCGTGCTAACCTCTGTTGTTGAGAAGGAAACGCCTAGCGCTTTATTTGCGACATCGGTTTTGCATCCTGAACGAAAGGTGAGACTTTCTTTTTTAAAGTTCTGGTGTGGCGTATCATATTTACGTTTCCTTGTACTGCAAACGCTGCGAGCACTGCGTAACCTCAGGGAATCAGGCATAGCTAGTGCTGCGTCTTTAAGATAAGCGTTGGAAACGCCCCGGAAAGGCGTAAGACACCATTTTTTAGCTGGACGTAATGGTATTTTAGGCTGGTTGTGCCGTTTTATCTAGCGCTGAGGGATGCCAGCGGTACGCGCCCGTCGTCGCACGTAGCGTTTACGTGCCGCAAACGACGGCTGTGAGTTGCGGAAGTGGCCGGCCGGCCGGCGGTCCGTAAGCGAAGCAGGCGTTGTGCGCTGTCGCTGCACTGAATTACGTGAGCCGCAGGCTGCGTTGTATTATACTAGCTAGCCATTGCTAGCTTGGCCAACTGTTACTGCTATTATGGCCGTGATGCGCTGCAAAGCCGTCCGGGCTAACGTACACGGCGAAGTAGCCGTATCTGCATTAATTTGGCTTATCTGGGCATAACCAGCAGCCGTACACTCATCGTAAGTTTTACACATGGGTGCATACCAAGCTGCCTGCGTACAAAGCGAACCCGCTCGCCGACGCCGATAACGCGCGCTCGTCGCTTCGCTTTGGCGCGCCAGGTACGGAAAAAACGCGTCTTTCGTCGGCAGATAACAGCTTTGCTCGAGGCGGGGTGAGTGCGCAGTGCATTGAAACCTTCAAATTTGGTCTTCGTTCTACATCGTATATCAATTCCGGTATCGCAGGCATTGCATACAACTGTTCCACACTTGCCGTTTTTTCAAGCGTTTGCTCTCTTTTCTCTGGTCATATTTTGGCTAGTTTCATTAAACACGTATTGCGCAGATTGCACCTATTCAGTCGGAACTGTGTTTCTTGTCATATCTTTTTAAGGCATGGCCTTTGGCGGTCAGTAGTACTCAGTACGACGCTCACTGCTGCTTGCCATGGTGCCCACACAGCGCCCAAATATACTTTCGCCAGGTGCCCGTTCTCGGGATGCGTTTCTTTCGCGAGCCCGTGGGGCAACAGGTTTGTTTAACGTTCAGCTCGCTCTCGCTCTTCGTCCTGATTTTACAAAAAAAGACAAAGGGATTCAGGCTATGTGAGCAGCGTTATCATTCTTGTTAACCCAAACAATAGGTGAATTGCATTAAGAATGTGCCTAACCAGTGTTGCGAAATTACAAAGACCCATATTTTAAGTGTTGCTAATAGCTTGACCGCATGATTGCTGAATAGAATAAGAGAACTTGTGTTTTAAATAGGTGGCATGCACTGGAGGCAATACTTGAATACTAGTTGCAGTGAAATTTACAGACTATTCGCATATCATCTGTCATTGCAAGCAGTTTGTGTACTATATCACCTATCACCTGTGCAGGTCTACAGGTGCCCTCAAGACAGAGCCAACCAGCCAGCTGCATTCGTCATACCAAACATGGTGCAAGCACTTCATGAATCGTGCCCTCACAGGACTCACAAAAGTGGCCGTGCCGACTGTTCTCCCAGTGTTATTCAGTTGTATTGATGACTGCCTGCAATGCTTCTTGCTACCTTATTGATGCTTCTGATGGATACCCCAACTGCATTCCATCTATTGAACCTTGCCATTAGCACCTAAAATCTAACGCAAGTCTCGGCACTCAATAAGGTGTGACCACTGAAAAGACTATCGTTGACGCAAGGAACAAACGGTTTTTTATCACTGACATGCCTCATATCATTAAAACCACTAACAACAGCGTATACAGTCTCCAAACTCCACTCGCAAGTTATTGTTGCTGCTAGTTGTAATATTGTGAAAACAGTACATTCACAAAAACCCTTTTACATTATGAAGACTGCCAGGGTAAGAGGTCATGCTAAATGTCGTTTGTCACCGTACGTGCTGCCTGTTGTCGGACTGGCCTAGATGAAGAGAACCATGTTGGGACCTACGTTGTCAAATTCTTATGGGATTCTGTAATGTGCCACCATTGTCTCATACACGAGAAGCATATACTGCTCCCCTGTTTCTTATGTTAGACTGTTCGTATTGACAGCGGAAGGCATGAATTTGTGTGCCTTAATCGAGCCTGGAACCTGTCGGTTGACTACGTGCACGTACCTAAAATATCCCCGCCTGGCCCTTTGCCTTTACTGGGAAGGCAACGCTTTCGGAAGGTAACCCGGCTTCTTGGGAAAATGCACCCTTGCAAGGAACCAATAGGAAGTTGATTTTTTCCTCTTAACCTTTTGCGTGTGCATCTCCACATAAATGGGATTTCTCTTCAATTACTGCTACTGATTTGAAGTTGCCCCGAGGCAATAGATCTCATTAGCGTTCATCAAATAAGCGAGGCCATCAAAGCCGAAGTTTTTCTCTTCTTTCACGTCCTAACTGGAGAAATTGCCAGACTAAGAAAATTATCTGCGGAGATAGTGGTTGTAAACAGTTGCAAGTATCCGAGTGTCTAGATTATGTTATGATTGATATTTTTGTATGACTGCAACAGCGCACAGAGTCTGAGGGTGTCGTAGATACAAGTAAACCTGTGCATGGCTGAGTTTCTGGGTTTCTGCATTTTCAATTACCGTGGAGAAAAAATCCTTTGTGTGGTTGTGATACCTTTACTTGTGCATTTTTTTTTCATTCCTGGAAACGTATTTTCCTCTCACTACTGTGTATTGTCTGTGTTGTGTATTACTCACTGTTTATTATTATATGTGTGTTGCAAAGAATGATGACAATTTGAACTTGTTCCGTTTAGAGCCATGCAATAAATATTTCTTCATTTATGGTGTGTCTCTTTTATGTGGCTCGGCAACATGTGAACACGCGACAGAATTCTTAACCAAGTGTGAGTGGTACTGTAAATTGCAATTCCACGTTTTCAGAAAAAGATTTTTTTTTGTAAAAGCATACGGGCACTAAGCCTGAGAATGATATATTCAAATAAACACTAATTATTGCATGAAAGCGTCCGAATACCGTACCGATGCCCGTCGCTGTGAGCAGCGCTTTCCAGTCCTTCAAACTACCCGCCAAAATCGGCGTCCGCGAAACCGAAACCGAAAGTGAACGTACGAAAGTATGGTTAGTAGTTTGGCTCTGCGTCCGCTCGGTGCGCTACACTACTGTACAGTCATTCGGCCGCAGGGCTCTATGGGAGTGTCCACTCTTACCAGTATTTCTTTCTCTATGCTCTCGCTATCTGCGACGCATCTACGCATAGATCGCGCGGCATGCAGTTTTGCGCGCTCCGGCCACCGCTCCCGTGCTTCGTATTATTGTTGGAGCACCGGTACGGCTGCTGGTTATGCCCAGGTAAGCCAAATAATGCCGATACGGCTACTTTGTCGCGTACGTTCACCCGGACGGCTTTGCAGTGCATCACGGCCATAATAAAAAATAGCAGTAACAGTTGGCCAAGCTAGCAATGGCTAGCTAGTATTATACAAAGCAGCGTGCGCCTCACGTAATTCAGTGCACCGATGGCGCACAACGCCTGCCTCGACTACGGACGGCTGGCCGGCTGGCCACTTCCGCAACTCACCGCTGTCGTTTGCGGCACGTAAACGCTACGTGCGACAACGGGCGCGTACCGCTGTCATCCCTCAGCGCTTGAAAAAGCGGCGGCAGAACCTGCTTAAAATATCATTACCGCCACCTAAAAAAATGGTGTCTTACGCGTTATCGGGGCGTTTCCTAAGGTCTTATCGCTAAGAGGCAGAACTAGCTATGCCTGATTTCACTGAGACTACGCAGTGCTCGCAGCGTTTGCAGTACAAGGAAACGTAAATATGATACGCCCCACCAGCACTTAAAAAAAGCCTCACCTTTCGTTCAGGATGCAAAACCGATGTCACAAAGAAAGCACTAGGCGTTTCTTTCTCCACAACAGAGGTTAGCTCGAGGCTGCAGAAACACGCGTGCAAAGGCTACCGAAAGAGCCAAATGGTGTCTTGCGCTTGCGGCTTGGCCAGGCTTGCCTCCATATCGTGCACAAAGAAGCCACAAAAATTTACATTCAAAGCCATTCAACTTGATACACAAATAAAAGTGTGTAGTCTATTATGTAACAAATTTTAGAAGTGTATTATTGTGTGTTAGCATAATTTTAAATATATATTTTTACCACTTGCGCCAACTGCCGGACGGACGAAGAGTCGGGCCAGTCGGCCGCGATAGGCCCGAGGGTCCTCTCTTCTAAGTTTTTATTTCTCTATGCTTCCAGCCTCAAGTTGTGCACATGCGCATGAAGTACGGGACACCGCTTCTATGCCGACGATCATACACTGGGCAACCACCAGGAACTGGAATCACTGTTTTGTGGTATCTGGGCTTCAAACTTGCGTCATGCGCACCAAGCAAACGTATGTATCATCATCGCCTCCTGTATTTTTACAATGCAAACGCCTCATCCCGGACCGGCCAACCAAGCCTTCACCTTCTACTCTGGCCTCTCTCCCCTAATCAGTAGCCTTTCCAGCGCTTTAGTCACGTGACCGGTTCATCTTGGGGCGACGCGTGGTGCAAAGTGGCAACGTAGACAACGCGTGTTCTCCCGCAGCTCTGAGTTTTCTAACACTGGCGAGAGCGCCATTACTTGGCAATCTCAAACATAGGTTGTCTTGGCAACCACGCACAAGCCTCTCTCGAATTCAGTTATTGTCAGGTGAACCCGGTTCAGATCGGGGCCCAACCTTACGACATGTGGGCACTGCAAGTGTACCACTCACTCCCATAGGGAAGCGCGCGATGCGTTTGGCATTGTAAAATACAGGAGGCGATGGTTTCATTGTGCATCTTCGCGTTTCCAAAATAAATAGATAGCAGAAAACGAGCCCGTTGCATATTTTAGGCTTTTTAAAATGAAACACAAGAAAACAATGGAAAGGACTACAAGGTCACGCGCGTCGCAATACGGTCATTCTTATTTTCTTGTTTCTGTGCAGAAGTTATCATCCCTTTCAGCCGCTACGGTATGATTTCAAAAGTTTTGGCGCATGCTGAAAAAATCGTGACTTTAAGAGCGCCGCTAGCCCGCATGAACAGGGTGCTTGCGGGACAGGTCGTCGCCCAGCCGCAGTGGAAGTGGACCGTTGATTTACAGCTACCGCCTTCATCTTTCAGGTCAGTGCTAGGAATTTTTGATTAACGCGAAGTTTGTTGTACGGGCAGGGTTGTATAAAAAAAATTCTGCAGGGGAAATAGGGTTGTTAAGCTAGATGTAAAAGCATGGAGTTAACTGCATGTACCGAATACCACACCGCATTAAAAAAAGAAGATTGGATGCAGGCATGAAATCATTCATCCTAAGATCATTAACCATGTTATATAAACGAATTATTGTCAGTACGCCGCTAGTACGTATGTTTCCAAAGTCATATAAACAAGAACCAGGCTGTACAAATGCACTACCTCAGTATAACAACAAGCAACAGGAAGACATAAACAGTGGTGGAGAACGCCTACGGCCTACGGCTAGACTATGGTACAATTTTCCGAGGTTGAAAGAAATCGTAAATAGTGTTTCTTTTAAAACCGACAGCTTCACACATCAAGGACAGAAAATTTGCGCTTCTTCCACGCCTGTTCCTACCTGCCGTTCCCGTTCCTGACACCACTCATGTAGCATCCGCACGGTTATTTCTTTTCGAGTGTTACTGTATGTAACCCGCATTACCAATTGGTTCTTCTGGACTATAACACCGAAATGTAAAGTTAATACATTTCTGCACATAATCATTTGGTCATTACTGTCTCAGAACCCTCATTTGCGTGCGTGTTGAAGAATAGAAGGAAAGGACGCATGCGGCAATGTTTGGTAATTTAATAGGTTAAGGTTTCGTAGCTTCGGTCACAGTCGGTGTCCTTGCCTTTTATTCTCCAAAGCGCACCCACGCCATATTAACTGCCGTCATTCCTTTGACTTTACGGGCGTGCTGTGATGTCGCAACATCTACCACAATGTCATGCCGCACAAAGTACCAAAAATCACACAAATGGAATCAATACCTTTCCTCGGAGTTTCTAACCTGGCAAGTAGCAAAAAGACTAAAATTTAAGTTGTTCTGTTTAGCACAGGCCCAAGCTAGTGTCAAGTTTCCCTTAAAAGCATTTCGCATGGCGCATAAGCATCTGTCAACAGAGAAAGAATTGGCTAATTTACAAATACGGTCCAGCAATGGCTGACATTCCTAACGACAGTGACAAGATCATGTCTATAGAAGACAGTCATTACACATTAACGAACTGGCGCCACTGCCTAGATCAAAATGGGAAACACCCACTTTTCACGAGGTCGAAATCAGAGGAAGTAAGCCTTAAAACACCTGACAAATTTAAGGAAATGCTCAGAGTGGAATTGCGTCAGTATTTCTTTTATTCAAAGCTTTGAAATTCTCGGTGTTTAATGGATGCTCGGTCGTTATTGCGTACTTTTTTTGGTAACAATGCCTCTGTGGCGGCGCCGCAGCCGGGCGCTGCTAGAGCGATGGCGCTGGGGCTGAGCGACAAGCGATGAGCGTGGGTCACGCGCCGCCGGTGAGCAAGCAGCGACGAACTCCACGAGCGGGGAATTAAACGGGGCCCCAGTTTCTGGGTGCATGGCATAGCGTTCTGTCGTGTCCCGGCTCGTCTCTCTGTCGCGTTCTCTACATTGGTGAACCGGACGCTGCAGCGGAGTCAAGGAGCCAGAATGGACCCTCCTCGCGACGCCGGCGGTAATTCTGTGTCCTCCGCTGCCTGTTCACATGGTATCTCCGCCCCCGCCTGCCGTTTGCCCACCTTCAGCGCTCAGAACCCCGACGTCTGGTTCCCTCAAACTGAGGCAAGTTTCCGAGTGAGCCGCATCACGTCGTAACAGACCCGGTTCAACCAACTCCAACAGTCACTACCTATTGTGGTCGCGGTCGAGGTTCGCGACATCCTCGCAAACCCTCCTATCACGAACCCTTACGACACAATAAAGGTTGCCGTTTTGAGCCGCACGAGGCCTTCGGAACGGCAGCGTTTCTAGCGGCTGCTTTCTGCGGAGGAGTTGGGTGATCGTCGACCTTCGCAGCTCCTTCGCGAACTACAAATCCTGCTCGGCGACACGCCTTCTGCCATGGACTCCCGCGAACGGCTTCCCTCGTCTGTCCAGATGGTCCTCGCGACGGCTTCTGACCTCTGCGTGCCACAATTGGCCGCGCTCGCCGACAAGGTAATGGAAGTCGCCACATTGCATTTGTGTCCGTCCACGGTGGCATCCGCTAGATCTTCCGAACATACCACCGTTGTAGCACGTAGGCCGGTTTGTCACTTGGAAAGTTCGTCCCAGGTGCACAAAATTAATGTCCACGTGTTTTTTTTTCCGACTCGGAACGGAGAAGCGAGGCACAAGTTTAGTTATTTTTTTTTGTACTTTGGGCCGTACATCTAGCAAAGCTCAACAAAGAATGCAAGCCAGAGTGGGAAAGTAGAGTGACGTGTTCAACATACGAGTTCAACTACGAGTTCAGCAACATAGGAGTTCAACAACGAGTTCAACAACATACGAGTTCAACAAACCAAGACAGAAAAGTGAGACAGGGACGTAGCCCAACAAAGTTCTTGGAAGACGGGCCAGGCGTCTGGTTCTAACTGGTCCCGTAATAGGGAAAGTGGTAGCACCGACCTTCTCGTTCTTGGAAATTTCACATGGGACATTTCATGTCACTTATCAGTGGTTCAATACAAGTGGTGCAACTAATTATTTGATGGACCTTTCTCTAGTAGCCATTTGCGCATGCGCGGGGTGCCGGTCCGCCATTCTTGGCAGTCGCTCTCGGGCAAAATAAACAAAAGGCCACCCCCTCAGATAGCTGCTTGGGGAGCGGATATGCCTCCTATGGGCTGCACATTTTTATATCCTCCTTTCGGACAGTTCGAGTGGGTTTTTATGTGCACACAAAAAAAGACTTTCCAATGAAAGGGGCAAAAATGACCACGCTGTGAGCACTTGTCTACCAGTGAGGGAGCAACGAAAATGAAAAAAGTGAAGAAAAAGGAGTACGGCCACTGCAAATTAGTCACGCGAGCGTGCGCCTGCTACCGTGACATCCATGTGAAAGGCAAGGGGGACGGGTGGGAGCGGTATGGACTGCAGGACCAGGATAATTCGTGCACGGGTTCCCCGAAAGCCAAACATTTTTTTGTGGCGTGCCTTATTGCCAGTTTAGGATAGCCGTGGCGGCCGCTAAGATGCCCGGTACTGCGAAAAGGTGTGCAAAGTAGTTATAGTCATGCCTCATCACCACTTACGTCTAAAAAAAGCCTATGGAGAATGATCTTATGTGACCAAACGGCCTATTACGAACCGGCCTATGACGAAACGCCATGTGACGAACGGGCCTACACCCACAGCCTACATACCATAACATAGTACACAACACGCACTCATTTCTTGACTTGGCTATTGGCCCCGCAGTTCTCTTTCCTCATCTGGAGTGGAGTGTTGGCACTGACCCATACAGCAGTGACCACTTACCCACCTCACTAAGATATATAGGTAAAGGCGCATGCAGTCCATCTTCCCGAAACAGGTTGAATGTAGCAAGAGCTATCTGGAATACATTTACAGACGCATACAAAATACACCACACATCCATTGGACACATACACATGGAAGAAGCTACCCAACTCCTCACGGCGCAAATCCTCAACGGCGCCGAAAAGTCTATTCCCCGTGCTTCTGGTGCCCCGCGGAACCAGAGGAGGCCGTGGTGGAATGAGGACTGTAGGCGGGCGCGAGGGGCCCAGAACAAGGCGTAGGGTATCCTCCGTCGGTACTCCAAGTCGGGTAACATCCTTTTCTTGAAACGGGCCAAGGCGTTAGGAAAACGCGTGCGCCGTGAGGCAGAATGAGAGAGTGGGCACACCTTCTTGACATCTATTAAACCACAAACGGACGCACACAAAGTCTGGACACATATACGTAAGCTCAAAGGACAACAGACACACCGCCTGCCCCTTGTTAGCACAACAGGAGACACACTCCAACACCAGGCTAACACACTTGCACAACACTTCGAACATGTGTCCAGTCCAGCACACTACACAAACACTTTCATGAAACACAAATCATCTGCGGAAAAGAAGTCCCTGCGTGAGAGGAACAAGTCGCACACTTCCTACAATTCTTTTTCAATTCATGAACTGAAGGTCGCTCTGAACACATGAACACTTTCAGCTCCAGGTGCAGACAAAATTACATAGACCATGATAAGACACTTACACTCAGGCACCTTTGAATCACTTCTACATCTATACAATAAGATTTGACTTTCGGGGCAGATTCCACACTCTTGGAGAGAGGCTATACTAGTGGCCTTCCTGAATAAAGGGCCGTTCCTCTCCTGCCAGTTACCGGCCCATTGCTTTGACACGCAGCCTGTGCAAGCTCCTCGAGAAGATGTTAAACAAGAGGCTCTTGTACTTTCTTGAGTACAATGGTCTTCTCGAAAGCTGCCAAGCAGGCTTCAGGGCAGGGCGATCCACTAACGATCAACTCGTCGCGCTCGAGTCTCATGTAAAGGATGCGTTTATTCATAAACCGTTTTGCACAACGTTGTTTTTTGACTTTAGAAGGCCTATCACACCGCCTGGTGCTACGGGATCCCCAGTGACGTGAAGTCATTTGGTGTCTCAGGCAACAAGCGGAACACTCTCGCTAGTTATTTGATCGAAAGAAAATTTCGTGCGGGAGTTTATAGCACACTCTCAAGGATTCACGTGCAAGATAACGGCGTTCCGCAAAGTGGAGGTCTAAGCTGCATTCTGTTCATAGGTAAGATGAACTCCCTTGGGAACGCAATGGCCCGTACAATTTCTTATTCAATGTAGACGACGTCCAGGTATCTTTTAAATCATGCAATATGTCCTTCTATGAGCGTCAATTCCAGCTCGGTGTCAAAAAACGTGCCAGCTGGGCAGACAAGAACGGTTTTAAACTTAACATAGAAAAAAGCACTTGTGTTTTCTTCTCCAAGAAGCTTGGGACCCATCCGCACCCAGACATTACCCTTAGTGGTGTTTCGATTCCTGTGAGGAAGGAACACAGGTTTTTGGTCTGGTGTTGTATAAAAAACGTACGTTCATCCCCCACATTCAACAACTGAAACATAAATGTCTAAATGCTCTTAACATTCTTAAAATCTTGTCACACCAGTCCTATGGAACGGAAAGCAACTCTTCTTGCTTATTTTTACCAGCCTAGTGGGGTCTTTGATTGGACTATGGAAGTGTCGTTTATGGGTCTGCAACAAAAACGGCACTAAAAATGCTCGACCCACTGCTGCGTGTAGGGCTTCGCCTTGCATGTGGCTCTTTCCCCACGAGCCAAGTCCAGAGCCTCTACTCCGAGTGTGATAAATGGTCCCTATATCACTAGAGGATTTACATGGACTTGTTTTATGCCTCGAAAATCATGACAATGACTAACCGCCCTTTTATTTACACTATTAATAATTTGTCCTCACAATAACTGCCTTTAAATCGTCATTCCATCTCTCGGCCTTTTTCACTTAGGGTACGAGAGGAAGCCTCTGAGATCAACGTCTTCTTTTTAGACATTCACAAGACACCAATCACGGATTTTATACCACCATAGATTCTGCACCTTGTTTTCTATTTCCTGCCTTCTGCGCAGCTTGATAAGAACAGAGCACCGAAAATTGCGATTCTGAAGCATTTCTTGTCTTTTTTTCAGGATAAATACCGGTGTACAGAATTTTATAGTGATGCGTGGAAGACTGCTAACCCCTGCTCCTTTTGCTGCGCACGGACAGAACTTTCCTGTTTGTTAAACGAAGAATGTCCAGAACAGTATTTGTACAGCTGAAGCATACGCATCTTGGTGGTTTTAGATCACATTGTTCAACACAAAACTCCAAAGTCCATCTTGTACACGGACTCCCTCAGCGCTGTACGTGCGCTGTCCTGTAACAAACGGTCCAAAAACTATGTAGTTAGTCTTATTTGTAGGGCTATTCTATCAGCATGTACCGCAAATCTTGATACAATTAGATGCTGAGTCCCAGGCCACTGTGGGATCGTCGGGAATGAGGCTGCTGATAAAATGGCTGCCGGTGCTGCACTACAAGGCTCAGTAGACATAACAACAGTATCGTACACTGGCATGAAGCCAGACGTTAGACAACAACTTCGTAAAACATTTCAAGCAGACTGGAGTGAACAGATAGAGAAACTACACGTAATTAAACCACACTTGAGACCATACACCACCGACACACGCAACAGATACACAGAAGCCGCTTTGGCTACGGATAGGGCACACACAGCTACGGATAGGGCACACGGATAGCTACGGATAGGGCACACACAGGCAACTCACTCGTATCTGCTCACGGGGTCTTCAAGACCCCTGTGCAACAGGTGCGGATCGGCCTTTTCCGTAGTCCACATACAAATCACATGCAAGGCACTTGACACAACACGACACAAACATTTACCTGGATTGTACAGACAACACATTCCACTCCACCCATTGTCATTTTTGGGTGACGATGCCATGGTAGCTGTCAAATGTGTTCTTAAGTATTTGTCAGATTTGAAGTTTTAAGTGCGAATGCACTTTATAAGCGACCCCAAACCATCCACCGCCGGCGGCGGCGGCGTCCGCAGTGCTCCTCTATATTTAAAAAAGAAACAGCATCCGGCGCCAGGTTTCGATCCGAGGACTTTGCGGCCGCAGCGCGACGCTCTACCGACCAAGCCACGGACGCGGCGGTGATATCAGAGTTAGTGACGCGCCTTATATCTTTAACGCATTCAAACTACGTCGTCAGCGGCGTGCGTTGGCGACTCAGCGGCGTTATAGCGGCTTGATAACTGCGTGGTGTACACGTGATACTACAAACCCGATGGAAGAGATGGAAGAGAAGGCGGCGAGGCGGTGGGCTGCGGGGGCCGAGCGCAAGCGCCGCAAGCGGGCCGACAACCGTGCATTCGCACTTTCACATTCTCCCCCTCGGGGAAATGCGGGGGAATTTTTTAAACCTCATTTCCTATCATGCATAATCAAAAATGGCCCTATACACCAGCCATCGCCATTATATTTAATTGATTTTATTATATCAGGTTCACGTTTGTATACTTACCTTTTGTGGTAACCACTTCTCTTCAACCATAAATAACTTATTCTCTGGCGCTCTTTGCCCCCGTTGGCGTTGCGCCATTAAAATTCATAAATCATAATCATCATCAGTATTGCCTATAGTGACTGTATATACTGTATAAACCTTGCGTGTCTTGTTTGTGTTGATTTTTCTCAACAGTGGCCAATGTCACTTGCCACCTGTCGCAGCGAGGGGCTCGCGCTAGTAAAACTGTTCCAGGGCTTCTTTGCTGGCTCCCTTTGCGTGAATGTGTTTGTTGTTTTTAGCGCAAGAATAACTAAATCAAATCAAAATCAAAGCTCGGTGCAACGGGTGCGGACACATTCAGGCGCCAATCTAAGAATCACATCAGCCTGAACGATTTCGCGCGTTAAATTTTTGCTATATTGAAGCTATATGGAAAAACCGGTTTCAGTCGCATTACAGCAATGCAAAGTCGAGAAACTGTCTGGGGCAGTTCTTACGTTGCATCCTGTTCCTCCAACCTACCATTTTACAGCAGCCAGTCCGCTCAACATTCTAAGAAGACATTCTACAATTGTTTCTGAAATGTTTGTTTCTTACAATTTGACCAGTTTTTTTTAATCAGAAAAAAGATTTTCCCTGGAGCGTGCTGGGAGTTCTTTTAAATTGTAGGGAAAGCCGTGAATATACGAACCACAGCCAGCTTATGTGGATGTACCTAGTACTCTTCATAGCAAAAAACTTGCGCCAAAGATAGCTTTTCTTGTTTCTTTACTATATTTGTCGGACTGCGTTTTGCCCTCCCGGTGCGCATTTCCCTCTACCACCCTTATTAGCTCGGGTATGAATATTGAGCTACCGGAAAGTTTATATGCGGACGGAAGCTTTAACGTCCTCCAAGCAGTTCTGCCATACGCACTCTTGACGGGCGTGTGATCGGATATAATTAACCCTGGGAGGAAAGAACTCATGGTGGTTGGGAGGACACAGGAAGAAAAAGCTAGAGACAAAAACTTCTGAGATTAGAGGAACCTCCACTGGCAATTGCTCGTGTTCTTTTCAAAAAGAAGGCCCCAGGAAGTGCAGATCATTTTCTGTGTAATATTATCTGTCAAGAAACCGTGACGCTGCAGGAGGTGTTGTATTTTGAGGGGGAATTTTATAACAGCTGATAAAAGAGGTAAGGCTAGCGCAGATAGAAAATGTTACGGTGTAGATGTAGATTTATCAGTGTGGCATAGTTTATTTCTGCGTATTACTAGATAGCAATATTGGAGTGAAAAAGTCAAAACAATGAACTCCATCAAAATATTGTTTATCAAATTTATTTGACATTATTGTCACTCACACCACCATACTAGTGCTTTTTCTCGTCATTATTTTTAGGTGGTGCACCGACTAGTTTTTCCATCTGCTTGGCAAAGTCCTTGTACGTATGTGCCGTTTACTCGATGCTGAAACATATTAACAATATATATTCAGAATAGCGATTTTTAATGACTACTCTGCTATAAAAGGTTTATTATAGACTTCCTTCTAAGAGTTTATCTCCGGGCTAAAAAACAATGCTATCCAAGTATCATGTAATTTTGCATTAGTGCACCCGCTAGCAATAAATTAGGCTAGAAATCCTGAGAGGGATGGTGTTTGTCAGAAGTCAGGTTTTACATTATCTACGCACGTCTGAAAGCTGTTGTGTCATGAACCAATGGTTATCCCACAAACTGTATTTCAAGACTAATTGTTGATGACAAATATCACGCACAGGCCTTAACGAATGGCTGATGAGCCATGAAATAACTCTTTTTGGTTAGTGTCGATCTAGACTGTGTGATCTAGATGGTGGTACACTACGTAATAAAACCTGGTTGTCTTAGTGTTCTCTTTGTTCCCGGTATTTATGTCCCACGCATTTCACGTGGAAGACAACCTTCGTGCGGGTTTATAAACTTCCGGCAAAGATAGCTTTTTTTGCTGTTTGCAATAACTGTTGAACATCGTGTTGCCTCCCGGTCTGCATTGCCCTTTATCGCTCATATTAGGTCTCCATGACACGTCTGTTTGACAGGTCGGCCTGGCTTGTTTTTTAAAGACTACGCACAATTTTTATAAAATTTTGTTCACACCCACAATACTTATGCTGCGTTGCCGGGGCGGCATGCATTTAGAGTATGAGCGACAGAGCACCGTTGACGCACTCGTTAAACCTTGGCCTAGTCACGCGTTACCACAGCAGCAAGGCTCAGAACAAGCGCAAGTGTTGGCATCTTCGCAGCGGATCATCAGCTGTGTCTTCACGCCTGCCACACCTCGCTCACGTGGCTAAATGACCATGCCAGACATGACGTCTTAGAAATTTTGCTGTTAAGGGCTTTCATGAACAAAAAAAATTCCCCCGCATTTCCCCCGAGGGGGAGAATGTAAAAGTGCGAATGCACGGTTGTCGGCCCGCTTGCGGCGCTTGCGCTCGGCCCCCGCAGCCCACCACCTCGCCGCCTTCTCTTCCATCTCTTCCATCGGGTTTGTAGTATCACGTGTACACCACGCAGTTATCAAGCCGCTATAACGCCGCTGAGTCGCCAACGCACGCCGCTGACGACGTAGTTTGAGTGCGTTAAAGATATAAGGCGCGTTCTGACACCGATATCAGCGTCGCGTCCGTAGCTTATTCGGTAGAGCGTCGGGCTGCGGCCCGCAAAGTCCTCGGATCGAAACCTGGCGCCGGATGCTGTTTCTTTCTTAAATATAGAGGAGCACTGCGGACGCCGCCGCCGGCGGTGGATGGTTTGGGGTCGCTTATAAAGAGCATTCGCTCTTAAAAAGAGGGTGGTGTACCGCCTTAGGGAGCGCTTGTGAGGTGGAGAGTCGGAATAACTGCGAATTGCAAATTAAAGTCCCCTCTTAATGACAAATCTTATTTGTAAATTTTAAATATTTGAAACATCGCTGCAAATCGAATTCCGAAAACCATTCTCAAAGCATTCGAAGTTTAGAATGTTCACACACCTTCAAACATACTGCCTGGTCACTTCAGTATAAGCGTATATTAAATGTAGAAAAATAATTTCAGGAATTTCGGAATACAAAATAACTGTTAATTGCATACTAACAACCACTCCTGTTACATTCGGGCCCCTCAATTAATAATTAAACCGCCCGGCAACTACATATCTTTCACTGGGGTTAACCTGTTCACCTGAAAGGTGTTTGTTTTCACCCCGGCCCAGCCGACTTGGCGTGAGGGGCGAAGGGAGAAACCGCGGAGGCTTTTATTATTCGCCGCGCTTTTGTCTCCACCCGACGAGCCGGCCCGGAGACAACGCATACAAACGCGTCGGTCACTCCAGTATAGCTGAAAGCGACGTAAGCTTTCGAAGAAGGATTTCCTTGCGAGAATCCCCGAAGCGGACAGGAGCTGACGGTCGGTCAAGGGGTGAAACCTTGGTCACCCGACGTTCAGTCTATGACAGTTGCACTGCTCAAAGTTACTGGGCGAAGTTTCAGTTCTTTAGGCGTCTGAGCCTGGTGACTCGGCGGCTGGGACGCGTGAATAGGTTAGGCGACCAGGCTTTGTTAGGTGCTCCACGGGTAAACAAAGGAAAGGAATTCTGGCGGCGCGGAGCACAAACATAGGAGTGCACGGTATGACAATACTTTAAGACGTGCAGCCCGAGAGCCGATTCCCGTCGTTAGGTTTGGTTTTAGTTTTCTGGTTTTCCGATCTATTATGTTTGTGTTTTGCGGAATGCCTTTGGGTTTCTGTATGAGAGTGAGAGAGGTGGGTCACGTGACTATTCTGAACCCAGCTAGCTTTGTTTTTCACGGTGGGCAATCAGTGGCCTAGCGTGGGCTAATAATTAACCATCCTCGCTCTCAGGTTGTGACGTCCCTTGTGTGGGCGGGGTTTTGTTAGTAACACCGAGGTGTTTTATGTTGGAGGACAGACACGAACTGAGAGGCAGAGAGAGGGGAGGAGAGCGGCGAGCTCCCGCTCGACGCGGGCCTTGCCCGACCTCTTGTTTACGATCACGAGCCATGAGTTGTAAATACGTAGTACATATTGTAAATTGTGAGGTTACTTGGAGTAGACCGTCGTCGGGTATGTGCCGTCGGCCAACGAGCCTGCGAGTCGTCGTTTATCGGATCATCGATCAGCGTACATCGACGTCGGCGACCGATCCACTTTTTGAAGTTCAACTGCTTCTAATCACGCATTTTAATTCAGAATTGGCTTAAATAACCTTGACGGTATGAGCCTCCACGTTCAATCGCTCGATTGTTTTATTCGTTGAACAACTAAGCAGAGCTGTGTGAAAGATGTACTAAGTTTAGGCACACAAAGATGGCTATGGTTTTCATTTATCTAACCATGCTAATCTTATCTCACAACCCACAAGTGACAGCTGTGGCGGGGCTGGAATTGCTGTTTTGGGGGAAGCGACTACACAACCTTGGAAAACGTGTCAGCAAATCTGAGAAACCGAAAAGCAATTGGCTGCACCTACACAGCATTTTCCGTGTAAGAAAGACCACGTGTACATCTTTGGCTGCTATTGCAACTCACAACTACGTTCAGTTATTGCAGGTTTGTATTCCGCACTTCGCTACAGAGATATATTTATTCAGCATTGTCCACTTGCTTTAGAAGATATGAATTTCACTAACAATTCCCCTTCTCACATGATGCGGTTTGATTTATAAAAACCTCTTATTGACCATAATAAAACATGAGGCCTTCTTCAGGCTAAACAGTTGCCTAAAGTTCCATCACTGACAATCCAAAGTTTGGTTGAGTTAGTAATTCGCTCATTTTAACCTAATTCTGATTCTGAGTTTTCATTATTTCGCGAGTACTCACCGCCCAGAATGTATTTTGCAGCGGGTCACGTAGAACAAAAACTCAATTTTGGAGCTGCTTTTAAGCAGCTACTTGCTCGGGAGAATTTACGGACATGCGACTAGTGTTCTCTATTCAGTAATGCAAGCGCTATATTAAAAGGACTAAGGTTGACTAGCTTCAAGAAAACTAGAAAAATGCCAGCTATTCCCTTTTCAAGCTCACATCGCGTGTAGACCTAACCATAGAATTCTAACCATGTCGGAAACAGAAATCGAAGTAGTTCTTTTGTCCTCAACAGAATCGGAGCAAATAACAAATTAGTAATGAATACTTCTTGATTAATACGAACTTTTTCTTTTCAAATTTGGGGCTTTACGCGCATACGTTACACCTGGGCAATGAGAAACGCTATGGTGGAATGCTCCGGGTAAATTGTTACCATCTTGTAAAATTTACCTTGCTCTGAAATCTGTATACGCTGTTTCGTTTTTCATTCGGGTCTAAAAGAGTTATCGCAACCAGGATAGAAGTTCCGTTTCTGAACTCGAAGAACAACACCTTCGCCAGTGAGGCACTGCTGCGATTTTCAGAACTAGAAAAATCAATTTCATTTATACTCTATAACCTGGTTCTATAGAGTTACGAAATACCGTAAATGGCGTACACTACGTTATTTGTTACATTACGTTTAGGGAACTAGCACGCAAATCTTAACCACTGAGGCCTCCAAAACTAGCTACTTTTGTTTCAATGTAATCAATTCGATATCCCAATTCTTGGGGCACCTAAAATATTGCAACGCTGTTGTTACATGTTCCTACCCCCTCTTGTGGCTCAGTGCCTAAGGCGTTGTGCTTTTCAGCCCAAGGACGTGGGTTCACTCATCACCGCGGTGGCTGATATTCTGATGGAGCTAAAAGCTAAAACCCCCATGTCCTCGAGATTTCGGCACACTTTGACGGAGCCCAGCTAGACAAAATATACCCCAAGCACCCCACCTCCGCGGTCCTCATATTCCAGGTGCACCGTGGGTGCGTTAAACGTATTATTTAAATAAAGAAACCACCTTTGAAACAAAGTAAAACTCTTATAAGAATACAACACACCATGTTAATTGGCTACGAGAAGCGAAATCTCTACAAAACTAACCCAATGCACACAAGCGGCGTAAGCATTCTACGTAGTAGTAGATAGTTTTCTATATACCTGCACTTTGTCTTAAAAAATTATTGCCTAAACATCGACAAATGACGTGAACACCACCAAGGTATGCGGTCTGCCACCTCAAAATATTATCGGTATTACCAAAATTTGTCGTCATTGCTTCTTCGTTATTGTGGATTTATTACGTCAACATTAACCTGCATAGAATTACTACGCCTGTATTAATAAGCTTGTGTTATATTTAGAAACTGTTGTTTACGCAAAAAATGACCGCAATGCCCCCCCCTCCCCAATTAACAAAAAATATTACCAAACAATGTGAGTCTTTCTTGAAATATCCATACATCACCTTCTTTCTTGATTTGCCTTTATCGCACGTGAACATACAGCCGACTGGAAGCTTATTCCATGGAACCTAGACGCCAGAAAATTTGCGGAAAAACATGAATGTCAGTAGATATGTGTGTTCAACATAAATTGATGTCATTCATTTCTACGCAGTAAAATGAAACAGTGACTCCCAATGTTATGCTTTATACGATGTTATTAGGAACACCACGGTATTCATCAAAACGCTTCTCGGCATATTCCTAAGCATTTGCCTCAACTCAAATATTTTTATTTCTAGTGCAGTCCTGCGGATGTAACCCAACTGTTCGCAGCCGTGGTCAATAGCCGGAATTTTTATTCCATACGCAGCGGACATGGTGAAGGTTCACCCACGAATCGCAATGGCCTAGCAAGTGGCCTATTTTATATGTTTGTCGGGGCCCATTCAAATGTTCGTATCCGAGTACCTTCAAAATTCAAAACACAAAATGACGACACAAGGTGTCGTCACACACAAGGTGTAATGACACAAGGTGTAGTATTCTATGCTTCTTTGTAATTACATGGCTACTGTGGGCTATTTCTTGTGTGTCAGTTTACCGCTCCTCATGACTTCTTTTGTGCTGCATGGCCATATCCAGAGCTTCTTGGTCACCCGTAGCTGCCGGCCGCTGACACGTTATGATAGTGTGCGGGCACCATTTTGTCGTGACCAAAAGTCCAACCTGCTTGACAGGACGGGTTACCGGCCCAGTTGCTGCCGTAGTTGTAGCTCGTAATTTGTTGCCTGATACTCTTAAATATGACGAGACAGCTTATAAATTGGTTTTTTGACGCTAGTCCCGCCACGACGAGTTAGTTAGCTGCTAGTTATCCTGTGCGGGTGTCATATCTAACGTTCGTGTAGTTGGAGAGATGAGCTCATAGAGGCGTTGGTTTTCCTATTGCGGCTCTTGCGCCCACTGCTACAGACGTTACTGTAGCTCAAAGGGACACTGAAGTGATTTTTAAACATTGCGGGATTACTAGCGCAAATTTTTATCCGGCTTCCATAGGTCAATTTTCAACCTGCGCTGCGAGAACAAGAAGAGCGGTCACGCGACCACACATCTGCGAACGCTTTTCCGTATAAAAATGCAATTTCTGGGCGTGGGATATTGTGCGAATTCAGAGGACGCTTACCGCGCGAGCGCAATACAACAGACAGTCAGCAACGCTGCTTGAAATGCTAAAAAATATAAAAGTGTAAACTGGTCATACTTTATATACCTTGTTTTTTCATCTTAGGCACCACTGGCCTGTGGCCGAGTGGTCTGGAGTGCTAGGTGTATTATCTTACTAGTCGCAAGTTCGAATCTCGGAGGGTACCTTTTTTCGTGAGCTGACTTTTCGTTTTCGGCCGATGTTTTCTGTACTGAGTACGCCATTTTTAGGCCGTAACGTTCACTGCTCCAAGAACTAGTTCACAGAACGCCCGCAGTCTGACACTAACGCACTAGCGATTTCTCGTTGGCGTGCTGTTGCCATAAGCATCGACTGCTTGCGGGCAGTGGAGACTGGCCAGAATCAACAGACCCTCGGCCTGCTGCGAACGCGCTTTTTACGATACATGCATAAGTGAGGCAAGCTCCAAATGTGGGGAAAAAGCGCATGGCGTTTAAGCGTCTGCGGGGACGTGGAGGGTGTTCATCCACTGCGTAGACCTCTGCAAGTGGTTGCTACGATTCCAATACTTGCGGGAAGGCTTATCTTAAGCATTTTACAGCCGACACAGGCCAGAAGCGCGGTACGACGATTACTGAGATATCTAGAGTGCCCATCCAACTATGCCGACGGAGTCAAGCATGTTGTTTTACAGAACGGGAACCGAAACTTGTCTGACTGCTACTCTTGGGCATCGTCCAATCACGGTGCATCTCCTCCCGTCGTCACAGCCTTTAGTTGGTGCGGCTGCCTCAGACCGCGCATGGCCAGACAAAGATTGGCGGAAGAGGGCACAACGTTCAACGCGTTCGTTGCTACCCAACAAGGAGGAGAGGAAAGAAGAGGTTGTCGTTCGCCGCTGCGAGCTCAATACTCTTGCTCGGCCCTGTCCCGTCCCTCGTTGCTGCAATACAGGCCGGAATTTGATGATGATTGTGGCTGATCGCCCTAGGGTTTGGGCCCAACCAAAGTTGGCTGAAGAGGTCAAAACGTATAACGCATTCGTTGCTACCCAACGAGCA
This sequence comes from Haemaphysalis longicornis, assembly GCA_013339765.2. Taxonomy (NCBI): domain Eukaryota; kingdom Metazoa; phylum Arthropoda; class Arachnida; order Ixodida; family Ixodidae; genus Haemaphysalis; species Haemaphysalis longicornis. The sequence continues at coordinate 47,212,720 of CM023451.1, read as the reverse complement.
GGAGAGGAAGAAGAAGAGGTTGTCGTTCGTCGCCTGCGAGCTGAATATTGCCACAGAGACGTTGTGATCTCCTTTCATTCCTTTGTTGCGGCGACAGGCCGGATGCCTTGCTATATAGATATGTCTGCATTCGCAATTTTTTTTTCTGGCAATCTTGTTCTATCCAAAGATTCAGTTTTCTACTTTCAATATTTTTCTCGTACTTCATTTTTTGTTCTCTCTCTAAAATAAACCGGGTCACAGCCTAATGCAGGCAGCCTAATTCCCAATGCAGGCATCTTCTTGGCCAATCCCCCACGTGGGTACGCGCCGTGACTTAAGGAACCAACCAACCACCCAACCAACCGACACGTATCAGGGGTACGCGACACAAGACGCTCTGCAGAAGGCGACGGCCAAGGTGGCTAAATTGTCACACACCGAATTCGCCAACTTACCCATGGAGATTCTCATCGTCCCAAACAAGCCCTACATAATCACCACAAACATCGACGTCGTCGACGGGCTCGTCAACGGAGCGGTGGAAAGCTTGACCTGTCGAGTCTTTATATGATGTGTGGGCGAATGGTTCACGGTTTTACCGATAAGTATTTTAGCGTCGCCACTCTCATCATCATTCACTTGGTGGAGATGGCGGGTTTTTTCTCTTCTTTCGCTCTTTATAAGATAATTACCGACTTATCAACCGGATAAAAATGAAAAGTGTGTCAATTTGAGCCAGTCTACGCAGTGAAAGCAACAACAGTGGCTTGACAAATTCACTTCAGTGTCCCTTTAAATGCTTGGATCTGCTGGATACACTTCTGATTTTTTAGACAGTGGCCTTCTTTTATCGGCATTGGCTTCCCTTACTTTGCACGTCCATTCATTACGGGGTCGTATGCATTTTTAATGCCTCGAAAATGTACCAAAGTGGGGTCAAACGGCGGCTGCCCAACACATTCAGCTGGGACATCTGCGGTGTAGTCGGTGTCGAGACGTGAATAACTTCTGACAACCACCTTACTCTGTCGTTTACAGGAGCATCTGCATTCTTCTTGTAAGCTTCTCGTGCCTGATCAAAGTACCGTTCGACAACACCGTATTTATTCCAGTTACACGAAGAACTGAAGTCCGCTGCCCGGAAAGTTCACTGTCGGCAACAATCATCTATGATTCCTGTGTGGCCCTATCTTCGGCGCTGTGCATTGTAGTGGAGTTTTCTTTGTCTACTCTTCGTTTTGATCAGGCTGAAGTTGGTTGAATTTATTAAGCAGGATGAATTTCCCGTTTCGGAAACGGCATTCTTCCTTTTTATGTACCATTCCACTGAAAACCAAGCACTACCACAACTTCGGAATGACAAGAGCGGTGCTCTACAGCGTTGCAGAAAAGACATCGGGGTAGGCACCGTGGACGTAACCATTGTGTCTTCCCTTTCCGGTATTCTCTGCTTACTGCCACTGCCTCCTTCAATTTACCCATGTTCCTAATAAGGCGGTACGCTTCGCAATACAGATCGTTCGCTATGGCCATCTCGTGCAGTGTGGTAAGCTTTCGGTCATGAAAATTACATCGAGCTTAGTGTAGCACGATGTGAGAAATTGTTCTGTCAGAAAAGCAGTCTCCAACTTTCTCATACGCGTTCTCCTTGTTGGCAACTCTAATCATTGGTCAAAATAGCTCGAGAGATATGCAACCCATTTGTTCCCTGTCGTCACGCCATACATCTCCTAATTGCAACATTTTTCGTGGGGACTTCCATCGTGTCTCTAAACAACTCACGCCTGAAGGTTTTCGTGAGAACCGTTTCGGAAACCAGAAGAAACCGGTTACGGAGGTTCATAAGCATCAAGGTCATTCCTGTTTTCGTAAAAAAACGGTAAGGTTTTTAGGACCAGATTTCTGTCCCTTCGGCGTCTGTGCAACAGCTGACAAACCGGGAGTTCACCACTTCGGTTAAATGCACTGTACTTAGCCAGTCGAAGCTTCAGTTCAGTCAACTTTTTTGGGGGGTAACATTTCTTTTTCTAGTTCTACCATGCGCTTGGCTCTCTTCCTCATGTCTGTTGATTCTTTAGCCCCGATCTTGCCTATCTACTTCTCTACATTTCGCTCTCGTGAATTCCAACTTATCTTCCTCCTGTTACAAAACTCAGGTTACCTACCAACTTCATAAGATTTTCGAAATTCATACCTCTAACCCTGGTAAACAAAAGACTATGAAGAAAGCAATCCTGCAAAGATAGCCTTTTGCCTTTACTATGAATCACCCTGGCAAAAAGGAATTCACCACAAGAGCAAGATCGAAAGCACGAAAGAAATTTTAACAGAGCACACGCTCAAAGTGTAAAAAAGATAAACAAGACAATTGATAAAAAAAGATAATGCATTCAGGGACAAAATAGTCGGCGAAAACTGCAATGCCCTGAAAGTTCTCGTAGTAACATTTTCTATTCCTATATCAAAATGCGTTCCTGCTATTTTCCTACCGCATTTGGAATCTTGATGGAGATCCAAGCTGTCATTGAACTACGGTCGCTCGTAGTCGAATCGCTGTGCCCGCCCGTAAGAGCTGCTGGTGGGGAGAGCGGGGAAGAGCACTGGTGCATTGCGGTATTCGCACTCCGAGAGTGCTCCCTTGTTGTGCGCATCAAACTCCGGCTGCTTCGTCCAACCATCTGTTCTTATTCCCCCGCTTCTTCCTTCCTCGCTGAAGCTCACGAAGAACCATCGCCACAAGTGGCATTGCAGCACCTGTGCACACCCGCCTGACGACATACATGCAAGCTCATCCCACCTACAGGTTTCCCATGATTGGGTCCCTGGCCGCCAAAGCATAGTGGGTAACAAAAGTGCTCACACTCTCGCCCGCTATGATCATTCCCCCGGCATTCCTCCAGCGTGGCCTGAAGAAAATAATAGATGGAAAGATAGCAATACGTCATAAACAGCGCCGCGAACATCTCGGTAACCTCCACGCAGCAAGAATTGCAGTTCCGCCCCCACAGAAATTCATGCCACGCAGAGAAGCCCACACATTGTGCCTCCCCTGTGATCTCTTTCTCCATTAAATACACAAGTATCCATTCCATCCGCACTGTCAGGTATGTGATGAGTATCAGGATAATGAACACATATCAGCGCGGTGTAGGGGCCACGTCCTCTCCCACATACTTTCCACTCTCCTTTTTCTGCTTATATTCCCTATTCGTGCTCAAACTAGGCCGCTCCCATCAACAATCTACGGGCCACCCTGTGGTCACGTTGGCTGTCCGCAGTGAGACACTATATGCACTTCCGCTAATCCCGCGAATGTCGGACGGCCGTGGAACACCCCTTTTCTGTGGTGTCTCATGATGTTGCCGTGGCTTGGACTAGCTTCGCAAAATAAAGTTCGTTCGCTCTATCTCTTCAGTTTCTCTTCTCAGTCCTACAGCGTGGTCACAATATTCGTTATTTTTCCGTTCTTATTTTTTCCTTTGTTTGCTTCTGCAACCTATTCCGTGATTATTCACAGGGTGTGAAATAAGGTGCTCGTTTCTGCGGAGAGTGATGACGACGACGACATCGTCGCACACAGATGTCAGCGGAGTGCAAATGCCGCACATGCGATCACGGGGTGATTTCCTTAATTGTGTCTGCGCCGCATAAGAATATTCACGGCACAGGAAATAATGACGTTGGACAGCGCTAGCCTATGAGAGCACACCACAAGCAAAGAGCAGGTATGTCCTGCTGGAACTGGAGAACGCCCGAAGAAGTGGGAGAAGTTGGATCAAGCAGCGCCACGTCTAGGTGCGAGACCTCCAGCTCCTCGGGCTTTCGGCATCGGAGCTCGAGGGGGTTCTGCCAGGAGCTTTGGTAAACTATGATCCAGGTTCGATCTGCCGTACTCCTAGCAGGGCTTCAACTGTCGCGTGCCCAGCCCCTGGAAGACCTGCTCTATGCTTCCCCTCGTCTACCAGCAGTTGCCGTTTGCCTGCTACGACCTTAGACCGGGTGGTGAGTGGGTGCTCCGACGACTTCCCTACCAGGCAGCGGTGTGTTTTACGTCGATGCCCTGGCACCGCGACACCATAATCAATGGCCGGTCGCACATAACCTCGCATCGTCGCTGGAACAGACGAAGCCCTCACTAATCTGTATCATCGTAGTGAACATTTGCTTGACCGTTTGTTTTGTGTTTCCGATAGAATTCTTATTTCTTAGTTTTGCGAATATTTCACTTATCTTTGACTTGTAATTGACTCTTGTTTCTAATTCGGTCCGCAGTCTTGGTATTGCTGTTAGCGTTGTGCTTTTTTGAGACTGTATGTATATTTGTAACGTTAGCAAGCGCCCTCGTCCTATTATTGGCACTGTGGCAAGTCCCAGTCGTCACTGCGTATCCCAAAGGACCTTATCTTTCTGACAGAGGTCCTCCGTATGTCAAAGACACCTGTTTTAGATTTTTTGTTTACTCCTAGACTGCTCCTTGTCCATAGGTAAACTTCGAACGCCTTGTTAGATGGTCATGCCGCTGTAGCAAAACATTTGTCACTATGATGAGTGATTAGAATAATGCAGCGATTTAAAAGCGTTCATAGAGGGTAATCTTGGGATAGTTTTGTGCGCAGGCACGCAAAATTATGTTTGGGTACTGCATGCCTAGTCGCTTCTTACAACCAAGCATTTGTCATTCCAACAGCAAATTTTGAAAAGGCCTTCATTCAACATAATTGAAACCTAGTAGAGTTTCAGACAGTGTCCAATATCTTAACCTGCTGACCTGCTAATTCGCTGCTGACTTCCGATCAGACAATGTGTCTCTGCTAGAACTGCACAAAGGAAGTAATTGTGGTAGGATACTGTAACATAAAACGTCAGCCACATTCAAAATCTCAAAATCATTGATCCAGTGACCTAATAATGCCTTCATCCCCGCGGGGATACAGAAGCAGCTTTCCGTTGTTTACCGCGATGTCGTATAGCAAGCAGAGAAGACAAAATATGGTTTTGCTGTCTTAACGGACAATGATTGCATTAGATAGCACCACATAAAACGTGCCTAGTTCTGCACATCTCAGCTAACGGCACCCGTGAAAAAGCACAGCTACTCTGAACTCGCGATTTTGGTCACCGATTTTGGAGAGGCAAGCCGCCTCTCCGTCTTTGTAATACTTCTCGAAAGTGAGTTTTTTATTCGCGCCCATCAATTCGTCCCGCCTGAGGCAGTGGCCGAATTGTTTTGAGGGTCATCTAAGGAATGTGTACACGCAATGTACAAGTAATTACGAAAAAAGAAGAAGCAGAATGTGTCAATGCATGGTAGATATCTCAGAATTGGGGACCTCACTTTGTTTCAACTGGCCAGCATGTGATCGTTATTTTAGACGCGGGTGTCCCATGCTACAGAAATAGGCTCAATCCTTGCCGCTGTGTATGCTTTATTCCCGCAGCATAATACACTTAGGTAGTACGCGGCTATAGCGAGGGCGTAAGTATTGTCAGAGATCAATATCCACCCTGATGCGGTAGCGTAAATTTTTCCGCCTTCTAAAACACTGCTTGGCAGGTGTAATATTACGTGAATCAGACAAAGAAACCGAAATTTACGGTTTTGATAGAGTATATAAGTTTGATCTGCAAACTGCAATAATATGCAGCTTGAAGATCAAGGCCTACCGACGCAAGTAGCACGAAGATTTCCTAGTATCCTGTGCCTCCATGCCGCTGTACCTCACAATTCCCTTTGGCTACTACTGAAATCCTGCGTATTACATAATCCAGTTGTGGAGGTGCAAGCAATTAAATAGACAGCCGACTACAACCTTTGTCTCCCTACTACCACAATTGAGCGAGGGGTACCCGCAGTTCACCTCTGCCTTCTCCTCGTATTGCTAGAACCCCGGCCTTCGCAGATTTTTTCGTATACTCTGTGTCAACGTATTGAACCATTACATTGCTAAGTTGTAATTAGAGGTCGGCTAATTTCACTTACAATAGGCACTCCGTGTGAGCTGAGTAAGCAGGTCGGTGTGGGATTTTAGTGGTAAATGCGAACACCATTCCTTGTCAGCCGCTTTCTCGAACCTCTTCTACAAGCTTCTTCGGTTGGAAGATGGACAGTAAATCTTTCGCGCTTCTATCGAATGTACAGCAGGGTATTGCCGCTTTTTCATAAAGTTGGCTTGACACGAAACGTTTCTGTGCCGAACGAAACATGTGTTATCAATCAACGTGGCAGGTCCAGCTCCGCTGTAAAATTTTTTATTAAAAGTAGAATCTTACTCGCACAAACAGTCAGCATTGGCTGAAAAGAGAAACAACTAATAAGTTTAGCGTTAGCCGAGAAGATTAGAATTGCGCTACTAATTAGGGTACCCGCTGCCAGCGCTATTCACCGTGTTGGTTATTGCCGGCTTCATCGCCAAATGCCCCTTCATATAGACGGTATCACCCACGTCAACGGAAGCTACTTGCGATCGATAACAACAATTGTTACCCCAATTGTAGTTTGAAATTTGATGTTAGCGTGCATGCTACTCAGCAATAGGCTGTCTGGGAGGAAATATAACTGTTGCATTAGGCATTGAAATATGATGGCGCATGAATTAGGCGAGTTTTAATAAAGGGAGGCGGCTTTGGAAGATGGTCTGCAAAATTAAACAATATTTTCGTTATCGACAATCTTTCGCCAACAATTTATTAGAATAGTGCTTCGGAATAGATCACGTTTTATAACATCACTCGCGTTCTGCTCATTAACTTATTCTCCGAACAGCGCAACCATTCAATTCAATCCAATTAACTTTTATTCAGCAAAAAGTAACGAAAACATTCGCATAACACTGCGCGGACCCATAGCCAAAGGCTAGTCTCGGGTCCGAACGAAGTAAATACATAGAGCTGGGTTTTTAACACAAAATAATGCTGAATATTGAAATATTATTAATATATAACTTAAGATAGTACAGCATTATACGTGGTACACATGCTTGGGAATACGTATGGAGCAATGCCAACAAGTTCACAAATTCACAACATGTTGCTTAGGCAATAACACACTTATATATGAAATTGTAGAGAACACAACAATGACATTCAAACAGTCCTTAGTCTTGATCTAATAAATGTTTTTTCATGGTTCGAGAAAAATTGGGAGACTGCTTGACAAGTACGGTACATCATTCCATGTCTTAACGCCGCTAAACTGCAGTAGCCGCTCTCCATACACATTGAAAACTGGCGCAAGGTTCAAGTTCTCCAGCGAGAGACTTCTGGTGTTACGCAACGGGTGATGAAAAATAGACACATCAAAGGGCCGATTGTACCTTAAAACATTGTGCACACAGATAGATATTTTCAAACACAACAAGCGGTCGAAAGGCAGAACATTCATTTTTCGGAAGAGTGGTCTGCAGGATTCGTAATAATCGGAATGGTTTATAATTTTCAGCGAACGTTTCTGAAGTTGCCTTATGGGATCCAAATATGTTCGAATCCAAAATTGTACGTTCTTCCCTAAGATTCAATACAATAAGAAATATGGCTCTGGATGAAGGCGAAGTACAACGTACGCAGTATATTTTGGTCAAAATAATCGCGAGCCTGTAGCAGGGCGTAGCAACCTGAAGCGAGTTTCTGACAAATGATATGAATGCGATCCTGCCAGTGTAAATGATTATCAAGAGTAACTCCGAGATATTTAAATGATACAGCTTGTTCTAGCTTTCGGTTATTTATAATACAGATTAATACAATTGGCGGCAACAGGTATTTTTCGGGAGTGAAAGGTGATGAACTTGGTTTTCTTGGCATTATTATTCAACCTATTAGTTATCATCCACTTAAACACTGAGTCCAATTCATTGTTTGTCATGGTTTCAAGTTCATTAAGGGTGTCGGCAGTAATTATTATAGAGGTGTCGTCAGCATACACCAGTACTTCAGCAGTGTGAAGCGCTGATGGTAAATCATTGACGTATAATGAGAATAGCAAAGGCCCGAGCACTGATCCCTGCGGGACCCCTGCTTTGAGATACTGCGATGAAGATGAAACGTTGTTCATTATTACGGTCTGTTGGCGTTCACTGCGGTAATCTATTAGAAGGTGAGATCCACTGTTACAGAAGCCATATTGCTGAAGTTTTTTAATTAGAATATTGTGATTGACCGTATCAAATGCTTTTGATAAATCTAGAAATATGACACACACAAGCTTACGTTTATTTAGCGCCGTATTAATTAACTGCATTAGGGTTAGGACTGCGGTTGAAGTGGAGCGGTGCTGACGAAAGCCGTGTTGTTGTGGGCAGAGTATATTGTATTTATTTATAAACTTGTTGTACCGGTTGGCAAGAACTTTTTCCAAAATGTTATTAATTATACTAAGAATTGAAATTGGCCTGTAATTTAGAGGGACCGAAGTGTCCCCTTGTTTATATATTGGCACAACTTTCGCAATCTTCAATGACGATGGGTATATAGAAGATTTAACAGAGTGATTGAACAAGTGGCATAATATGGGACCCAGAATGTGAAAATTTTCTTGGATCATCCTTGGAGAAATGCCATCTATACTAACAGATTTGTTAGACGTCATATATGAAACGACGTGTTGTATTTCTTTTAAATCTGTGTCGAACATTGCAAAGGAATTCGGTAGGCAAGTTGCGAAACTAAGTTCATCTGATGCAGGTGGAAGTTTCTGTGCGAGTGATATGCCCACGGAAGCGAAAGTGTAATTAAAGGTACCAACCGTATTGCTGTCAACAATATCGGGAAGTACACGAGGTTTGAGTGGTTTGCCTGCGACTTCCTTGATGATATCCCAGATTTTTTTAGTATTACCGTTAGCTTGTTGTATGCGGCTTGCGTGATACTCTTTTTTGCGGGTTCTTAACATTGCTAGCAATTTATTCCGCATAGCCTTAAACTGAATAAAATAATATTGATTTTTTCTATTGTGTCGCCATTTATAATACCAATAGTTCTTTGTTTTAATTCCTTCAAGAGTGGTCTTGTTCATCCAAGGGCAAACCGGCGTATCGAGGGAGCGCGGAGAAACGTTCTAAGTGCTTTTTGCTAACGCCCCAGTAAGAGCATTGATGAAGTTAGAAAATTCAGTATTGACGTCATTGTGATAAATTTCATCAAAATTGAGCGACAGAATAATATCTCGTAAAAGATCGTAGTTGATCTTGCTCACAAGTCTGGGACTTTCGGGCCGTGGTTCCGGGAAAGAGTTAATTTTTATGAAAATGGGTAGGTGGGTCGCAGATTGCCTGACTATAAACTCCGGCCGTTATACCTGATGTTTCATTGGAAAGAGCATGGTCGAGAAGTGTAGCGGATGAAGCAGTCACTCGCGTGGGCTCAGTGATTAAATTGTTAAAGTCGAATGATCGCAACAAGTATTCGTAATTTCTGTGCATGGCGCTATTTGTGTCAATATTTATGTCTCCAACTATTGCAATCACCCCTTTGTGATCGTGCGTTATTGAAGAAAAGATTGTTTCAAATTTTTCCAAAAAGGAATTCACACAAGAATTAGGAGGCCGATAAACAACGCCTACTATAAGGGACGATTCCAGTATAACAAAAAGAGATTCGATAAACGGTGTGCTACAAGTAACACCTGATAAGACTGAAAATGAACGTTCACTTTTGATAAAGAGCGCAACACCACCACCCCGCGAACGGGATACACGTGCGTTTGACATCAGAGTATACGCAGGAATTGTTATATTTTCACCCGGCTTTAGCCATGTTTCTGTCGTTGCTACTATGTCAAAAATTTGTTCTTGCTGAGCTAAGAAAGAAACAAGCAGATTGACGTTTTTTCTTATGCTGCGTACATTGCAGTGAAAAATGGACGTGCGGGTTGTACCGTCCTTGTTGGTGACAGGCATTGGCATGAACACACAAGTTCAAAAACGGGGGACCAATATACATCTTTACACAATCTTGTCGAGATCCTCCTCGCACGCCACGTGAACCGCTCGTGACTTTTCAGTTTTCCTGAGCAGAATTTTTCCTGCCATGTGCATGTGCTATGAATTCGCGTTATTTTAGAGAAAAATATAAGGTTACTTTAGTTGTTTTTGGTACATAATATGAACCATGGCATAGTGTAGCAAAAGAGCAGTATCCTCGGATCTTCTTCTTACGGTTTCATTGGCCCCCTTTTTCGGAGCGCAACCGAATTTTAGTTTAGCAATTATGCATTTTCCTCTTTTACATTTACCGTACTTCCAGGTCCATTCAAAGTCGTACATAGCAGTCAATTTCTGAAAAAAAGAAAGAAACGAACAGGCAAAATATTATGCCAAATACACATCTCAACCCACCGTCCAACTGGATTTACTCTCCTGTGCCCGAACGAACGTGCGTATTATTCAGCGTACCAGATGGCCACACCATGTGGAATTGAATTGTGCTTGCTATTGTTTCTGTGGGGCAGGGGCTCGGGAGGCTGGTTTAAGGTTTGCGGCAGGCGATGAAATTTGTAAAGAATACCACAATGGTTCGACGCTATTCTTACTTCAGCGAAGCACTCATTCTGACTGAACGAAGTCAAATTCATACCGCAACCGTCTCCCTACGCATGTTTCTTCGCAACTACTTTTATGCACAAAACACCCGCTTTCATCAGGCATAGTTCCTGTTAAGAAATAGCCGGCAATAGCCATTGCACCTATTGTTATAAATGAGTGCGATCACACAAGAAACGAACGTCTGAGTTGCTGGTAATACGAAATATCACCGCTCATGTTTTAGAAGGGTACCGCACCATGGCTTCCAGATATCGGAATAGGTGTGGAACTCTTGAGCTAAAAAATTAACACACATTTTGCCTTACCGGTAAGAGCGCTTTTAAAAGGCCAGTAGGTTAATAAAGCGACATGACGAAGCCATTCTACATCAAGCAGACACGACGAGGACAGGACAAAAGAAATGGACACTTACGGGTCCATCCCTTTGTGCTTTACTGGCATCAACATCATCTCCCTTTAGCGCCACTAACTTCCTCATAAGCGCGCGCCACCGCCATCATCGCAGCTGCCTGTGCTCGAGCGTGAACCATCCCATGCGACAGGTCATACCTAAAACTAGTGTTCTCCGCACGGGACACCTTGAGCAATCTTGGTGACGGTGTTGGCAACACCACGGGCCCCGAGCCCTCAATCATAACCTGGATCCAACCGTGGCGATGTAGGGCTTGCGTTCGGGCTAGTTGGTATTCCATAACGTTCACCTTAAGCGAAGAAAAAAACAGGGACACAGTAGACAAGAACAAGCGCTTGTCCTTCTGTACTGTGTTCCTGTTTTTTCTGCGCTTAAGGTGAACGTGGCGATGTGTTTTAAGGTGAAGGGCAGAAACCTCAAATGGCAGCTGTCGGACGCCACGTCAAGCTCCCTGTCTGTTTACCAGGGAGGGAGCTCCGGGACCTCTTCAACTATGACGGTAAGGCTCACGAAAAAAGTACCCCCGTCCCCAGCTTTTATACTATGCCATATAGCGGCGAACCGTGCATTCGGTGTGTTTCTTTGTGTTTTGCTTTTACCGCCTGGCTGCGCCGATCTGTGTTATCTGTGTGCCTGTGTGCCAAGGGAAGCGCATGCTCCATTCTTACTTTCTATGCCGCATGTGTTATCTCTTCTGATATGGAGAGGGTTCCGAACTAACTTGAACAGCCTAGAATAATCTTTTTTGTTCTGGATGTAAATCGACGGTTCGAGAAACACTTGCGCCAAAAGATAAATCCCCGCAGAGTAGACGCCGCGCCTTTAATTCGAATCATCGCGATCGCCTTCACACGTCACTTTCTTGCCTGGTGCTTCGCTGCCCGTATTCTTTGAGTTGTTAGGGGAACACAAGTTCCCTCCAATAAACTTGTTTTCCTTGAAGGCAACTGCGTCGTCTTTGGCTTCGTGACAATATGGTATTTTCAACCCCCCCCCCCCCCCCCAAACGTGATTGGTCCCTGAAAAGAGGCTGCACCGAAGTATTTTTCCCCCATTGCCGTCGGTAACCTTTCTAGAACCGGATCATTGTTTTCAATTTCTTGTCATGGAATCCCTCAATCCAAACCACCCTCTTGCATCTCAGTCAGTCTTCTTCATTGCAAAACATCTCGAAGCCATAATAGGAAAATTGTGTAAGTGCAAAAAACAGAGGTCTCGTGAACTCATCTAAATAAATGACGAACAGCAGTGACCACAATGACCACAATGCGTCTAGCTCAGACTAGATTGGCTTATCTAAACATCAGGGTCACATCCCATCGGAGCCTCAACAGCTTGCAGGGTGTGATATCCGAGACGGATCTTTTGAACGAAACGGATGCGGATCTCCTTGCGTGCTTGAAGGATCAGGCAGTCACTGCCGTGAGACGTATCACCATCCGCAAAGACGACAAGAAGATTCCCACCAAACACATCATCTTGACTTTTCACCGCGCCGTTCTTCCACAACATGCAAATGCAGGTATTTTCCGGTGCTCCACCTGTCCCTACATCCCGAACCTGCGGCGTTGTTTTAAGTGCCAGCGGTTCGGGCACGGTACCAACTCCTGCCGTGGCCGAATGACTTGTGCAAAATGCGCGGTACAGATCATCCGAGCGACAATTGCCCATCTTACACCCTCACTTGTGTGAACTGCAGGGGGCCCTATGTGGCGTACTCCCACAAATGTGAAAAATTTCGACTGTAAAAAAAGGCAATCAACATTAAGGTAACTGAGAACGTCTCCTTCTCAGAGGCGAGAAAGAGGTTCGCCACTTTCCCCCTGGGAGGTACGCCGACGCAGCTCGCCGGGGGGCGGAGCGGCGTCTCGTTTCCACAGGGACCCAGTTCAGCGAATCTGACCTGGTCCCTCCCGTACCCCACTGGGTTGCTTCAGGCAGCCCAAACCGGCACAACGCCGCTTGCTGAGGCAGCAGCGGTTGTGGTACCAACCGTCTCTGTCGAGACCGATACCACTCCCGCCCCGCCCCGTTTTCCAGTGCGTTGGAGGGTGCCGAGGGGATGGACACCAGGGGCCTCGCATCGGCTCCCACCGCCACCGCACCACCCCTGCCACTTTTGGCGCCCCCCACACGCGCGGCGGTGGGGGCTCAAACGAAGGGCCCCCGAAGGGGAGCCAAGTCCAGGGGGACCGGTTCGAGGGGCACCTCTTTTACAACTGACGAGGAAATAGATGTCGGGCCGTTCCTGCCTGCAACGCAGCGCAAAGAGCGGCCTACGACTTCCAAGCCTACGAAAAGGCCCAAAATGCCCAATCCCAGAGTAACAGCCCAAAAATACGACACATAAGCGCACACACACACACACACTCCATTCATTTATAAGCGCAAAAAATGGGAAGAGAAAACATAATTCAATTGAACTACAGAGGCTTAAGACAAATTTCTTAAGTAGGTTCATGGTATTCAGAAGGGACAGAATTGGCTGCTCACACTCTTCTGGGGGTGTGGCCGTAATTGCCCGGAGATCCTTAGCATGCCACCCTGTCACTTTGAACACTGTCCTTGAGGCTGTAGCAATTCGCACAAAAATATTCAATAGATTGATAACGGTATGCTCCCTACACATTCTCCAGACCATGCACTTTCGAGCTGTGACTTCGAGGCGCTGGTTGACCAGCTGCCCGAACCATACATCCTAACAGGCGACATTAATGCGCACAACTCTCTTTGGGGCTCCTCCAGAACGAATGCCCGAGTTCGCCTGATAGAGAAAGTCCTTACATCTTCAAGAGCATGCCTTTTCGACAAAAAACAGCCTACATCCCATAACTTAGGACACAAAACATACTCACATCTTCACTTGGCTATTGGTTCTGCAATTCTCTTTCCATGTCTTGAGTGGGGCGGGGCACTGACCCGTATTGTAGTGACCACTTTCCCACTTCACCAACGTACATAGCTAGAGACCCAACCTGTCTGTTTTCCTATAACAGGTTAAAGGCATCAAAAGCAAACTGGAGTACATTTACAGAAACATCTAAACTACAACACGCATCCATAAAACACCTACACGTGGAGGAAGCCGCCCAACCCATCACGGCACACATCCTCGACGCCTGCCAGAAGTGCATTCCCCAAGCATCCAGTGGGTCACACAACCGAAGGAAGCCCTGGTGGGACGATGACTGTAGGCAGTTGCGAGGGGCCCCGAACAAGTCGTGGGGTGTCATTCGCCAGTGCACCATTGGCTAATCTCATTTCTTTTAAAAGGGCAAAGGCGTTTGGGAAGCGGTTACGTCGTGAGGCGAAAAGGCAGAGTTGGCGCGCCTTCCTCACTTCCATAAACTCATACACAGACACTCACAAGGTATGGATGAGAATACAGAAAATTAAAGGATAATATACACATAGTCTGCCCCTGGTCAGCTCTACAGCGGACACACTTGAAGACCAGGCTAATGCACTTGGAGAACACTTCGAACACGTGTCCAGTTCAGCACACTTAACAAACACTTTCATAAAACACACATCTGCGGGAAAGAAGTCCCTGCGGGATAACAATAGGCCGCACACTTCGTACAATACTCCTTTTTCAATTATGAGCTGAAGGACGCTCCGACCACATGTAAGCCATGTGAGCTCCAGGTGCAGACAAAATCACATACACCATCATACAGCACCTACACCCAGACACTCTTGAAATACTCCTACAACTATACAACAACATATAACTTTCGAGGCACATTCCGAACTTTTGGAGGGAGGCCATAGTAGTGGCATTCCTGAAGGAAGGAAGGACCCTTCCTCTCCCGCCAGTTATCAATCCATCGCCCTGACCAGCTGCCTGTGCAAGCTTCTCACGAAGATGATCACCAGGAGACTCGTGTATTTTCCTGAGTACAAAGGTCCTCTTGAGAGCTGCCAGGCTGACTTCAGGACGGGGAAGTCCAGCAACGATCAATTGGTTTCGTTGGAATCATATATAAAGGATGCCTTCGTACACAAACAGTTCTGTGTTACGGTGTTTTTCGACATCGAGAAGGCCTGCGACACCGCTTAGCGTTACGGCATACTTAGTGACCTCAAGTCATTCGGTGTCTCGGGTAACATGTTAAACACCGTTATTAGTTACTTGTCGAAGAGAACGTTTCGAATGAGAGTCTCTACTCTCAAAGATTCACGTGCAAGAAAACGGCGTGCCGCAAGGTGGTGTGTTGAGCTGCACTCTCTTCATAGTACAGATGAACTCTCTTGGGAAGGCATTGCCACCTACAATCTCTTATTCCATGTATGAGGATGACCTCCAGATATCCTTTAAATCATGTAATATGTCCATCCACGAACGCCAAGTCCAGCTGAGTGTCAACAAACTTTCCTGCTGGGATGACAGGAATGGTTTCAAACTGAATACCGGAAAACGCTCTTGGGTTTTGTTCTCCAGGAAGCGTGGGGTCCACCCAGACCCAGAAATCACACTTAACAGCTTGTCGATTCCTGTGAACAAGGAACACATGTTCTTAGGTATTTTATTCGACGAAAAGCTTACATTCATACCGCATATCAGACAGCTTAAAAGCAAATGCTCAAAAACTATGAATATTCTTAAGGTCCTCTCACATCAATCGTGTAGGCCGACAAACAACTCCTCCTGCCCTTTACACAGGCTTGGTGCGGTCTCGGCTCGACTGCGGCAGTGTCGTGTATGGGTCTGCTACAAAGACAGCACTCAAAATGCTCGACCCACTGCTGCATCTTGGCCTTCGCCTCTCATGCGGCGCTTTCCGCACTAGTCCTGTCGAGCGTCTGTGTGCCCTGTGTGACAAATGATGCCTAGGGAGTCAGCGGGAGTATGTTGACTTGCAGAACAAGTACAGGTGCGCAGAATTCAAAAGTGACGCGTCGAAAACTGGTTGTACTGTATCTTGTGCAGCGCATTGACCAAATTTTAGAGTTTGCAAAACAATAAATTATCATAACAGTATTTACACGGCAGAAGCCTACGGCATTTTACTCGTTTCAAACCACATAATCAAACATAAAATTCTCAAGTCCATCGTGTACACAGATTCACTAAGCGTTGTACAGGCACTGTCATTAGGAAGGTCATCTAAAATATATGTGATCGATGCTCTTTTCAAGGTGCTATTGACTGCATATGCCTCAAATCTTGAAATAACTATATTCTGGGTACGATGGCACTGTGGAATCACTGGCAATTAGGCCGCCGATCAAATGGCTGGTGATGCTGCTCTCATGAGTACAGTTGACATTACAAGAGTACCTTACAACAACCTAAAGACACACATCAGACGACAGCTTCGTAACACATGGCAATTACGCTGGAGTCAACAAACAGGCAACAAACTACACATAATAAAAACACAACTGGGACGCTACATAACTGACTTACACAACAGATCCACTGAAGTCGCTCTGGGTAGGCTGCGGATAGGCCACACACATGTAACGCACTTCCACCTGTGCACTGGACCTTCGCTACATATGTGTAGCAGGTGTTGAAGGGACCTATCCGTAGTCAACACACTAATCACATGCAAGGCACTTGACACAACACGACACAAACATTTCCCGGACTTATACAGACGACACATTCCACTGCACCCATCATACTTTTTAGCCGACGAACCAATGTCTTCTAGTCAACGTGCTTTTATTTTTGTAGGTGAGGTAAACTTTCTGCAGCTCTTGTCATGTCACGTGTAATCATCCTGGCCCTATACACCAGCCATCTCCATTGTCTTTTGTTTAGCGTCACTTTTACTTTTATTCACATGTTTAAGTATTTACGGTCTTATCAAAATTCAGTAACTTCCTCTTTGGCGCTGTTTGCCCATAGTCAGCCTTGCGGCAAAAAAAAACAACCATCATCATCATAAAACTACCGCTAGCTTGGGCGTTTGCATACAGACGCCGTTCCTAGTTTAAGCTGGGCTTCCGCACCTGAACTGAACATAGCACAGCCCAGCCGAACTGATTTTTTGGTCACTTCCTACACGCCCTGCTCTGAGGAGACTTTTTTAAAAACCGCCATTTCTTCAAGATTGGCGTGAAACAAGAAACAACCTGCGTTAGCAATTAGCGCGTGATGTTGCACATGAACCCAAGGCCATCCCCATCTGCGGGAACACCTGACGTTCGCAGTGGTCATAGTTAAGATATGAGATATGGTGGCGCTATTTAGGGTACTATCTATGCCTATAAAGACAAGTTTGAGATTGGCCGACCGCAGACCAACAGCCGGAATCATCAATTATGAACCCAATCTGATGGACCTGAATGAAAATTCTGGACAACATACCCATTACACAGCAGAGGCTCACAAACGCTGGAAGTTTGAAAAAAAAAGCATTGCTAAAAACTTACGAGAGGCAAAATTGTGATTTAAGTTTCTGTTTATATCGCAGGTGGGTTAAGATTTCGAACTGGATATTGTGAAGTGATGCAACTCGAATACACGGCTAAAAATATGCCGGTTTCGCATCTACACGACCATTTGTAGGGCAAGATCTTGACTTAGTTTTTGTACGGCTAACTCACTGATCTTGATTTGGAAGAAAACTTCGTCTTCAAATTCGTTAAAACACTTGGGCCCTTTCGTATGACAAATTCGTTCTGCTTCTATATGTCTGCTATACAACTGATGGAATTGATTTAAGGATTTCAGCTTATAAGCCTCCCAAAACGCGAGGGGCTTATCGAATCACAGTTAACAAAGTAAAAATGTCAAGATTGCATCAACACATTGCCAATATCCTGCTCTATACACCTCAAATACAGGTAGTATATTTGATATTTGCCTGGAACCTCAGCATGACTGAATTTTTTTTCTCATGTTTGATTTATTTATTTATTTATTTATTTATTTATTTATTTATTTATTTATTTATTTATTTATTTATTTATTATTTATTTATTTTGTTTATTGTTCCCTCAGGATATACAGCATTATAGTAGGGAGTGGGTTTAGGAGACAAGCAAAATACAAACGCGCACACTGGTTTAAATTATGCCCCGAATTTAAACAGCAGAATGGGCTGATATGTTTGTTTTTTAGATTTTCCTGATTATCCGGCTCCCCAGTCGAGATGTTGAAAGGGTATTAGCCGATATAGATAATCCGTACCAACATATCACACCGTTTTAACGGGTCTATCCCCAGTCAACCCCTCAAGGGGTAAACACAAGCTTGGTGTGAATTCAGTGCTTTTAATTATTGCTTAATGTTGGCTAATTGCAATGATAAATAACAGTGCATTTGGTTACAAACGTTACCAATACAAATGACCAATACCAGTTCCAGAAAGTTGTGCTAAAAAATTAGCAAAACAAGAAGGGAGATTGGAAATTACGTCCTTTCAACGTAAAACAAGCCACTACGTAATAAAAATATCACGATAAAGTCTTTAATCTAGAGACCTGAAAATACAGCTTCTCTCATTGTGTACAATTTTAATACAGTGTCCCATTTAGAATTATTACTTCCGTGTACAAAACTCCCCAAGTAAACAGGTCACATATCGCGACAAACAGGCTCAGGCACAACGGCACCATGTGCTGCCGCATAGAATCCACGTAAAGGCCATCTGGTTTCACTGTCTTTTTAAAACTCCATAATCAGTGGTGGGGACGTATTGCATCGTTTGACGGTGAGTACAAATAACGTACAAATATTCGCTTGCGTTATACTCACGACATTTCGGTCCTTCAGCGGTATTTGAGAGTAAAGCCCCTTTGGATGTGCATGTTCGCGCGCGCGCGCGCGTTTGTGTGTGTGGGGGTGTGTGTGTACGTGTGTGTGTGTGTGTGTGTGTGTGTGTGCGTGTGTGTGTGTGTGTGCGCGTGAGTGTGTGTGTGTGTGTGCGTGCGTACGTGCTTGCGTGCGTGCGTGATGCACTATAATACCCAAATGACAATTTCAATTATATTTCTATTGTCGGGCACAACTTTCTGTGGCAATACCCTGAAGGCTCCAGAGTTAAACCCGATCGCGTTGGTGCGCAGCTAGAAGTAGTTCAAAAAATAATTTTCTGGGTGCAACCTAAGCAGTTCGAAACTATATACTTTCTATCTTTCTCCGCTGTATAGAATACGGTACTAAATTATTCGCCATAATATGTAAAACAGAGTTAATTATGTTTGAGATTTTTGTGTTTTTTTCGGCGTTCGCTACTTGCGTCGCAAGAGTTCTCTTTAGACAGAAAAGATGGCGTTCTCCTCGACGGTAGCCTGCCTTCAGTACGGTACGGTACGGGCACTCTCTTCCAAACGCTAACCTTCCCAGCGGTTTATAAACTGACCTCCTAATCTCGGGCGACACATGGTGGAGAGCAAGAACGTTGGCAAAATGTGGCACTCGCTTTTCTATGGCTGGACAAAACGCTACTTCGACAATCTAGAACATCACTTGAATCGGCAACAAGGCACAGGCTCCTTTTGAGATCATAGTCGCGTGATCCCGGCTAAGCTCCGGACCCCACCTAAGGACATGTGAACCAAAGATGCGTCCTACTCGCTACCATTGGGAAGTGGGTGATGCGTTTGGCATTGAGAAACTACAGGAGCCGAGGCAGAAACAAGCACGTCCAAGCAACCACTCTTGCAACTACTTACACTTTAGAGCAAAAAAAAAACACTAAGGGTGTGCCGCACGCGGCCGCTACTCGCATCATCGGTTGCCCTGAGGTGTCCTCAGGTTCCTCAGTGATGAGAGGATGTTTGGATTGATATGGCGCAATTATCACGAAGGACAAAGGGCGCAAAACCAGTTGTATACGATAGATGAAGAGGCAAACACTAAAATCGGTTAGAAGAACAAACGTAACATCAGTGAAAGACAATGAGGATGGCTGGTCTAGCAAGGACAGGATGTGATTAGGCGTGACATGAAATTAGGTATAAAATTTAACTTCAGGTAAGTAGTTAAAAACACGCTTGACGGAAACCTTAGGATGGCTAGACAGAAAAAACGCTGGGTTTGGCGGGATGTGTTGCCTGTAGAGTTTGGTGAAGTGTCCGTGTCATGTTGGGTGGACTGCTTTGCATTGAAGTAGCAAGTGGATCATGGATAAGACGTTTCCACACCTACTACACAGACATCACGTGAGCACGTGGGGCTGTGTTCATGTGTCTGGCCTATCCGTATTTGAGCCAGGGTAATTTCGTTTTGTCTGTTGCGTGTGTCGGGGGAATATGGTCTCAAAAGTGGCTTTATATGTGTAGTTTGGTGTTTGTCTGTTCATTCCGGTGTGCTTGACGTGTGGTACGAAGATGTCGTCTGATGTGTGACTTGAGGTCGGTTTAGTGTATTGTTGTAATGTCAATTGTAGTTGTAAGTGCAGAGCGGCAGCCATTCGGTCCGCGGTCTTATTACCAGCAATCCCAGAGTTCCCGGGCACCCAGCGCACGGTCACTTCGAGGTTTAACACATACACAGACAATAGTATAAATGAGATGATTGACACAATAATTGCTATATTTTTGTGACGACAATGACCGCATAACACTTAAGAAATCAGTATAAATTATGGATTTGGGAATTGGATTTAGATGAATATGATTAGCTAAATGACGTATGCCGGAGCTCTGCCGTAGAGATACTTGTGTTCCTATTCATAGTTTTACAGACATTAAAGCTGCCGTCATGTGCAGTACAGGAAACAGTTGTGGCAGTTTTTAAGCGTCAGTGTAAAATTCAGCGCACTTATATTTGTGCTGCAGAGGAAATAAATACTGCAGGATTGCAATTCTAGGCACTTGGTTTTTCTTCACATTTGTGAAAGATAGATTACATGATATCGGGCGAAGCGGCCACGGTGCTATAATTTCCGTAACTGAGGTTTTGCTGGTGTCTGAACACATTAAATCAAGTTCTAACGCTTCTCTTACTCTGAAAGGGAAGGCAGCAGAGATGGATGGACGATTAAAAATTTGTTGAGATGTGGATGTATTGGGAAACACTGACTTGAAAAGATGGTGAGGTATTGATGAGATTTTAAAAGCATAAAGACGAACCGTGTATGCTCGCTGGCGTTGTAGGCTCCATTTTTTGTACTCTACATAGAGGCTTTCAACTAGACTAGCGCGGAAGGCACCATACGCCAGGCGGAGCCTTAAATGAAGCACATGGTCCAGCATTATGAGGGATGTTTTAGTGGCCGGCCGTGGACATAGCTACCATATTTCAATCGTGAACCTATTAGGCTAGTAAAAACACGTAAAAGAAGCTGTTGGTCACCACCAAACCTAAATGTGCGAGAGAACCATCAGGGTAGTCATTGTTTTAAGCATTTTATATTTTAGTTGTTTTATGTTTGGGATAAATGCGAGTTTTTCGTCAAGGATTATACCTAAAACATGTGTTGCTTTTTGACAGGAATCGAGGCACCATCGAGTTTCATGTCTAGATCTGGCCGAATGCCACGTTTCTTGGCAAACAACGCCCAAGTGCACTTTCCTGGATTCAATTTAAAACCATTGCAATAAGCCCAGCCAGCTAGCATGTTAACACCAAGCTGGAATTTGCGCCCACTGACAGACAAGTTACATGACTTAATGGATAATTGTACGTCGTCTACATAGATTGAACAGGAAATTGATGGTGGCAATGCCTTCCTCCGAGAATTCATTTTCACAATAAAGTGAGTGCAGCTGAATACTCCATCTTGCGCCACGCCATTTTT
The DNA here is from genome assembly GCA_013339765.2 of Haemaphysalis longicornis. NCBI lineage: Eukaryota > Metazoa > Arthropoda > Arachnida > Ixodida > Ixodidae > Haemaphysalis > Haemaphysalis longicornis. Next base: position 47,191,085 of record CM023451.1, on the reverse strand, counting down.
CTGCACATGATTCCTCGAGAGTGCAGTGCCAACTGTTAACGCAAAAGTTTTTCTCAGAAAATTTATTGGCAAGCCTGTTTATCTTGTCACCCGACATGCCAAAGGACTGCAAATCTCTGAGGATACCATACCGCCAAGCAGTATCATACGCTTTTTCAAGATCACAGAATACTGTCATAGAGTACTGCTGGTGGAAAAAGGCATCTTTGAAAGATGACTCAAATGCAACAAGGTTAACGGTTGGCAGATTGCCCCGCCCTGAAGCCTGCCGGGCAGCTCCAAAGAAGACCGTTGTACTCCAAAACGTACACCAGTCTGCTGTTAATCATCTTTCCGAGAAGCTTGCACAGACAGCTTGTCAGGGCGATGGGACGATAACTTCATTGTGAAGAACGGTCTTCTCCTTGTTTCAGGAAAGCCACTACGATGGCTTCCCTCCAAGACTTTGAAAGATGCCCCGAAAGTTCCTGTATAAATGAAGGAGTGCTTCAAGTGTATGTACGTGTATGTGTTTTATCATTGTGTATGGAATGTTGTCTGCATCTGAAATTGAAGGCTTGCATATGTTCAGAGCAGCCTTCAGCTCATGAATAGAAAACATGAAATTGTGCTAAGTGTTTGACTTATTATTGTCGCGCAGAAGCGTGTTTTCGCAGGATATTGTGTGCTTCATGAAAGTGTTTTTCTAGTGTGCTAAAAATGTTGTGCGAGTTTATTAGTCTGGCATTCGAGTGTGTCACCTGTTGTACTAAAAAGGGCAATCTGTGTGTTTATTGGTCTGAGTTTTCATATTTGTGCCGAGATTTTGTGAGTGTCGGTGTACGACTTTAGAGATGTGAGGAAGGTGTGCCCACAATCCCTTTTTGCCTCACGGAGCAGGCGCTTCTCAAGTGCTTTTGCCTGTTTGAAGAATATGAGGTTATCCCACATGGGGTACCGACTTGTCAGTGGCTTTTCAGTTGACTGAAAAGTGGCTTTTCAGTGGACTTTTCAGTGGCGTCGAGAATGTGTGCCGTGAAGAGTTGGGCAGCTTCTTCCATGTGTAATGTATCTGGGATGTACTTTGAATGCTTCTGTAAATATACTCAAATTTGCTCGAGCTTCTTTGAATCTTTTATGAAAGGGTGACTGTTCGGGCCATTACCTATATGTGTTAATGTGGTTGGGAAGGGGTCACTACCATATGGGTTAGTGCCGATGACCCACTCAAGAGAAGGAAAAAGTACTGCAGAGCCAATGGTGAAGTCAAGGTGTGAGTAAGCGTTGTGTCCTGTAAAATGGTTTGTGCGCTTCTTTTGTTAAATAGACATGCTCTCAAAGATGTCAGACGTTTCTCAATGAAGCGACCACGGGCATCCGCGCGGGAAGTGCACAAAAGTGGGTTATGTGCGTTGAGAGCATGAGGTCGCGGGTTCGATTTCCCGGCCCCGACGGGCCACTTTTCTGATCGGAGGCGAAAGCAAAACGCCCGTGTGTTCGGGATTTTGGCGCACGTAAGATTCCCAGGTGGTCAAAATTGACCCGGAGCCCTCCACTACGGCGCGCCTCATCGCCTGCATTGCGTCGGCGCGTTAACCCTACAATCAATCAATCAATCAAGAAAGACGAGTTACACACGATCTTTGACCATGCTAATTGTTCTCTCTCCTCGTGTGTTGCAGGCGTGTGGGGGATAGAGCTTGAAATTATTCAGATGTGTCAGAAGCTGGCACAAATAACTGAATTACTAAAAAAAGTCTTTTAATGCACTAAAGCATCAAAGCGCGCGATTTCTAGCGCAGGAATGCTGCCCCTCACAAGCGGAGCGTAGCAGACGACAGCGGCGCGAGTTTCTGAGCCGACGTCAGGGCCAGCGGGCGCCACTCAAATATCTCACCGCCAACAGGGCGCGAAGCGTCGGAAAGCGAACATCTCTGTGAGCGTCTGTACTATTAGCACGCTGTCACGATCAAATTTCCGTGACTTTTGAAAGATATTTTGATCGCAAGCTTATACATCTGGTTTCTAGGATAACTATCTTAATATCAGGTAAGAGGAGGCACCATTACAAATCTCAAAACCCTTCTTGACGATTAGTTTGTACGGGTAATCACCTTGGCATTTTAAGGACATTAGCTTGTTATTAGCATGTGTAGGAACGGGTAGTGATCTTCCTATATGTTTCTGGCATGCTGCATTTATTGCGAGTGCGCAAGCCCAGTCATAACTGTGACATGGCGACATGCGACAACCCAACGGGTATTAGTGTTCAACCAGTTTTGTCGCGTTGAACCGCTGACGTTCCAGGACAAGCACCACCGATGATCATGCTATGATGAGGTTCATAAGCCGTACCTTCAGCTGATGATGGTGATGGTGGCGCTGCCAGCAGATGACGATACCGCCGCAGCCGCGCCCCCTGCCCCTAGAGCGGGATGTGCTAAATAATAAATGCCCAGTTTTCAGTAAAGTATATTTAGATACCTTTTTGGCCGAAGAGAAGACGCCGTTTTGATCAAGGCTGTCCCAAATATTTTTATGTAATGCAAAACTGTATGGCTCATTTTTGCATTTAGCTAAGCAATTCCTCTCTCAGATCAGAATACACATGACTGCTTTCCATAAATAGTTCCACCAAAAAAACCACCAAACGTGGTTGATTACACAAGTTCTTGAGTGCAACCGAGCATCAAAAAGCCGTTGTAAGTGCGGAAGTCATAATTTATTCGATATAACAAGTTTACGATTTCCCAGTACCCTGCCACTAATTCACTTTGCATTGAGAAGAACTTTGCGTTTATTTTTCTGCAAACGAGTTGCAGCGTCCCAACAACGGTGTACCATTTTCTATTTGCATAAAAACAATATATCTGAAACTGGCAACGTTTAACACGAGAACCTTATCTAGTGAAGCGAGTCTAGAGGTGTTGTTCGAGGAATTA
>CM023451.1:47060552-47188064 GCA_013339765.2 Haemaphysalis longicornis | reverse complement strand
CGGCATGTTTGTAACGTCGGTCAAAACCCAGGGAATCTCAAACGGCGCGTTGGGTTGTTTAGGGAGGACAGGCCCAAAGCATATTTGTTCGTGACCGAAGGGCAGAATTCTCCTATGGCCCATAAAAGTGGAAAGCACTTTCGCCCTGATGATGACAGATGGCGACTGAATTATTCCCTCGTAATTGCTTCGTCGCTGCACCGAAACAGCTTCTAGACCGAAGCCAATCGCATTTGGACGCATTTCAGTAGGAGCCAGCGGGTGGAAATATGTTAGGATTAAGCAAAGTGTGGTAATGGGCTAGTTGGTGAATAATCTTAACAATACAGCGCGAAAGAAACAATATGGCTTATTTCTGTATTAAAAATTCAGTTGGAAGTCAGCGCTCGTCCTGTGTGCCTTGCTTAAGTCTTTGTTTCTGTCGCGCTGTATTGTTAAGATGTTAGGATTGCCAACGCAGTCAAAAAGGCTGCCAATGATTAATGCGTTCGTTTGTTCGCGACACCCAAAAGAGGAGGTTTTTGCTAAATATATCAGTTAGTGTAGCGGCGATAGTCACAAAATACCATGAAGAACAAAGGTTTGAGCATAGCCAATGAAACTGTGTACGTCCTTGGTCGACAACCTTTCGATATGTCCTGGGCAACACAAACGTTCTCAAGATCGGGGTGGACTGCAGTGCCATCAAAAGCGGGACCGAGAATGGGGATCTCACGCTGTCAAAGCCAGGACTTTCTCTGATTAGGTAGATTTGTTCCTCGCGGGAAAACTCTACGAAAGTCGTTAGATGCTGAAGCTGGCTTTTTTACGTGAGACAAAAAGCACTGGCATGCTACAAGTGGCATACACATCTGAGATATTTGAAGTCGTGTTGTCTTGAAATTTATTGTCCCATTTATTGCGACCGGCGGGTGGTATAGCTAAAGGCTTATGCTTAAACTCGTAAAGGCAACGGGCATTATGAAGGCGGTGTTTTATCGGTCGAATTAGTCAATGGCAATCTGAGGGCACCTCGTGGAAAGATCGACGAAAAAAAAGTGGTGGCACGATAACGGTAGTCCAATTGTTAAATAATTATGTGATACGGGCCCGAATATTTTGAGGTGACATTGTTTATACCTCTGTAGTCAACACAAAGCCCATGTGCACGGTTCTTTCCGAACAGAAGGATGGTTGGCGCCCATGCGCTTGATAAAGGCTCCATATTGTTATTCCAAATCCCTTTGTACACCTCCTGTTGATTTTTCTTCAGTAGTGAACGCTCCTTACGGCCGTCAGCGTACAGTGTTGGCATCACGGGTTTTAGTGGAATGTTTCGCATTGGAATATTGTCACAAAGTGTGATTGCCAAGATCTAATATGCTTCAATACGATGATAAAAATGGTGACGTTTCCTTTAATCTGCCACTCGGAGATCTGACATTCTTCATTTCTTCGAGATCCTGCACCAGCGGCGAAGTCTGCTTGACATCAAGGAGATTGTCTTATCCTGAAATATTTGCGAATGCATTCACGTCACACTGCACATTAGGTAAGAGCCTGGGCGGTGAAATTCCTTTTGGAAACACGGTGAATTTCCGTTTGGACGAACTCCAAGGAACCGTTACATTGTGCTCCCGTTATCAGAACTTGTTCTTAAGCGGAAGATTTTTAAGCATTGTGCACCTTACAACAGAACAAAGGTGTTGTTCGACTTAACCACCAAGATTCCTTCTTACCGAGTTCCCCCTAACCAGTGTAGTGTATTTCGGATGTATAGCTAGAATGCATAAATGAACGACAAAGGGATGCCAGTTGTCAATGATAAAATAGTTTCTGTACGAAGCAGTGACAAATGAGTTACGCTTCATCACATCATGTGTCAAAGTCACCTAACCAAGAGTCAAATTTAGTTGCTTACCGTCCGTGACTGGTGGAAACAGTTGCAAATTTGCGAATGTAGCAAATAGTTTGTCAAAACACGCATTTCGTAACACAAGTTATATTTTCGTTCATCGTCTCGACTGTGAGGACAACGACACACAAACTGAAAATCATGCCGCTCAAAATATTGGTTCAGCACAGTAAAAGCACGAAGGTAAAAGCACAAAGCACACAAAGCCTCCAATGGTAAGACGTACTGCCCACAATCACGCCCCTATCAGAACTAGTATAACAAGAGATAGTGAGCATGGTAGCGCCTTTTGGAGGCAGCGAGAAAGCTTCGAGCACATTATGAAAAAGCTTGCGTCCGTATAAATGACGGTGAACAACTGCATCAAGGGCAAAAATTTTCACTACATTTTGTGGAATACTATGCGTCAACAAAAAAATTTCGTATTCGTCGTAGATGCAGCATCACTTTCGGAAACTGTGTTAGTTTGTGTTTCAGAGGAGAGGGGAATTCTGCATCCCGGTATGATGGATAACGACGCTATTTATGTAACAACGGCAGACGACTCACAACTATGAACTCCGTTTCAAAAATTATCCTTGGTTTTCAAGCACCACCCCTACGTTGTGTTTGGCCCATAAAGCCTTGTGAGGGAAGTGACCGCTCTCGAGCGATAATTTTGAAAAAGCTGTTATGACGAGACATCGAGGCTATAGCTCTGACTGGAGCTCCGCATCGTCAACCTATCGCGTACCGACTAGCGAGGCTGTCGTGCGGGAGGAAGTGACCAAACTCGCCAGAGACTAGGACTAACAGAGCGGTGGTAACAGCGACCGGCTGAGTTGGCGGGGTATATTGTTACGATTAACTGATTCCGGCAGGAATGAAGGCGTGCATTTCCGAGTCACTTGATCCTTGTGTGAGTAGTTGGAAGGACTTGTAGGGGCAGAAAAACCGAACTGCTCCACCAGTACAGCGCAATATGGTTGACTGGACAGGAGCGATAACAAATATATTGTTCTCCTTACGCGAGTCCAAGTGTTTCGGTATGTCGAAGTCTAGTATAGTCATTTCCGGTGATAATTCCTGAGAAAACTTGAGAGCCGTGTACGCCTGGCGAGTTTGGTCACTTCCTCCCGCACGACAGCCTCGCTAGTCGGTACGCGATAGCTTGACGATGCGGAGTTCCAGTCAGAGCTATAGCCTCGATGTCTCGTCATAACAGCTTGTTCAAAATTATCGCTCGAGAGAGGTCACTTCCCTCACAAGGCTTTATGGGCCAAACACAACGTATGGGTGGTGCTTGAAAACCAAGGATAATTTTTGAGACGGAGTTCATAGTTGTGAGTCGTCTGCCGTTGTTACATAAATAGCGTCGTCCACGATCACCAGAGATGCGACTTCAGGGTTTTGTTAGAGGAAAACAACCCTATCAGTATTCGATTACAAACCGAAGAGGTCCACTTGTCGCAGGCGTTCCTCATTTCAATTCAATTCAAATTTTATTCAGCGATGTATACATAATTGCAAATGGGTTGTAATACAAACGGAGGTCCCAAGGCCGAAGCCGTACGCGGTATCTCCGATGTCGGTGCACAAAATATTACGGGCGAAGATAAAAAAATGAAACATATATACAGAACTATTGAACAATACATAACTACGTACACAGAGACAAACTATAAAACTAAATAGAACTCCCTATACAGTAATACCAACTAGTAGGTTTCAAGCAAAATATAAACAGGATACAATAAAAGTTGAACCATAAAAATATACCACAAGAAATTTAAATTTCAAGCAGGTAGTTCCTAAGTACAGTTTTAAGATTGTAGAAGGAATGTCTTTTAATATTGCTGGCTAATGAATTCCCAAAGGATATCGCTGAAACTGCACTGTATGTCTGCCATAATTAGTTCGGATGTTAGAAAGAAAGAGATTATTTCGGCTCAAAAAACCCCTGTTATTCCTATTAGTAATCAGGCGAACCGGGAAAGCGTGTAATGGTTTATGATTACGTAATCTTTATGATTACGAATTTCGAAAAATGAGTTACCCAGGCTATACCGATAAATTTGAGTTAGAGGCAAAACCCGAAGTTGTTGAAATAGTGGAAAGGAAGAAGATCGACAGGGTGCAGAGTTGATGGCGCGAATAGCTTGTTTCTGTAATGTAACGAGGGGTCAAAAATGGCTGGCGTAAGAGCTACCCAAGGATGCTATACAGTAGGTTAAATGACAGTGAACGAAAGCAAAGTATAAGCCCAGAAGGATTTGAGTGTTAAAATATGGACGCACCCGAATCAATGACCTTATACCGAAAGACGTCTTTATAACAATTGAAATTAAAGTTCGTGAAATTAAAGCTCATTAAACTTAAAGTTCGAATCAACGACAAAGACTGGAAAGTTATCAGTGCTGCAAAAGGCAACTTTTCAGAAGTGAATTACAGACTTTAAAAAGTAGGAAGTGTTTTCTTAGGGGAGCAATAAAGCATAAAGCAGGTATTATAACGTTTATGGATAGTTCATTTATTAAACACCAACGCTGCAGTGAAAACAAGTCAGCTTGCAATTTAGACACTAAATTAATACCATCGTTATCACTGGAGAAGATAGTAGTGTCGTCGGCATATAGGATACATTGTGATGTTGCTAAGCACTGAGGAAAGTTATTAATGTACGTCAAAAATAAAATAGGCCCCAAAATTGACCCTTGGGGTGCACCTTTGTTTATATCACCTTGGTGAGACGTCTGAGAGTTAACGCGGACTACCTGACGCCTGTTTGAAAGAAAATTTTTTAAAAGAGTTAGGGCAGGTACAACAATGCCATAAAGCTCCAGTTTCTTTAATAGAATGCTTAATGGTTAATCGTGTCAAAAGCTTTCGGTTCATCAATGAAAATGGAGCCAGCCTATTTACCACCAATAATACATGACTTAATTTTGTCGGTGAAGCAATATATCGCATGCTCAGTGGACAGGCCACTGCGAAATCCGAACTGACACCTAGTAAGAATTTCAAATTTTGTTAAATATCGGGAAAGTCTTAGTTCGATTAGTTTTTCTAACACTTTATCTAGAAACGAGAGGATGGAAATGGATCTGCATTTTTCAATAGAGCGATGATCACCTTTTTTAAATACGGGGACTACTTTTTCCAATTTTAATTTATTTAGAAACACACCGGTCTGAAAACCTAGATTGTAACTGTGACTAAGCGTAGTGGGAGTTCGATTACAAGCAAGCTTCATATGTGCCCCGTGTATACCATGTATTCCAGGGCATTTAGCCTTTAGCAGTAGAATAACGGACTCAGCTTCTTCTGGAGAGCTAGGGCGAAGATAAAAGGATTGAGCACAAAGAGGAAATGTAAATGAATATGTATAAAAATCAGATTCCTGGCTAATTATTCCAAAATGAGTGCTGAAGGCATTAGCAATACCGGTTGGTTCATCAATACAGGAATCAATATAAAATATTGAAGTAATTGCTTTGTTTTGACTCGTCTTGTCCAAAATATCATTAGGTATTTTCCACTTTTTTTGGTGTCATGACCGCACATTTGGAGCTGACGCTCATAATATTGCTTTTATCACGTTTAGGAAGGGATTACAAAGTTGAAGCGGAACGTTTGTATCCTTCTTTAGGATTAGTGTTGAAATGCTGACGCTTCGTTTTCTTAAAAAGATTTTCTTTCTTGCGGAAACAACGTAGAAGCGCTTTAGATACCCAAGGGCTACGGGGGGCGTCGTATCGCCTGTTGAAAGTATTTACTGTAGTGTAGCTGTTTACAACGTTCCGAAAAATTGAGATAAACCTTTCCATGGCAGCATCAGGATCAGTAAATATGTGCAGACTTGACCAAGGGACGTTTGAAAGGGCATCGATGAGTGTTTCTTTATGAAAAGTGAATCTGTGATCAAATTGGGTTCCGTTATTTTTGGTCTGATTAATTTACATTGCAGAAACACTGGAAAATGATCCGTGACATCACATTCAACTACACCAGTTGGTAGTACTACACCAAGAACAGAAAGGATATGATCCATCAACGAATCAGCAGTGTTATCGACAGCACGTGTAGGGACGTTAATCAGTGATTGAAAACCATAAATCGAAAAACAGCTTAAGTAATGTACTCTGGTATGGTTGGAAGTATCTAAAAGATTACAAATATAATCGGTCATTATCAACACATTTTTATTTTCGAAAGAGAGGTTATCCAACAAAAGGTAAAAATAAAGGGAAAAGTCGGTTGAGTTAGATGATGGTGAATGATAGATTGATCCAAGTACAGTCTTTTTGCTATTGTTAGGAAGGCAAAAGAAATCGTCAAATTCTATCCCAACGTATTCGCACTTAGGGACAATAATCTGAAAATGATTGCGCCTAATATAAGCAAGATGCTTTGAAATGAAAATAGCAGAGCCTCCGTAGGGTGCTTCAGCTGTGTGAGTGTATTCACTTGAGTAATCTGGGAAGCCATAAAAGTCCCTATCTGCATCGGAAAGCTAGGTTTCTGAAAGGCAACTGGCAGAAAATTTGTGCATAAAATATTGCAGTTGTGCAGATATTTCAGGTTGGTGTTTTTTAGGCTTCTAGCGATAAAATGGATCGGGCTAAAGCCAGCAGGCGATAGTATTTTACCAACACCGCCAGCTCTTATGTGAGCCATTTAGGAGCCGTAAAACGACCTACAAAGCACAAAAATTATGGCTCAGTTGTTGTGTACGTTCAAGTCAGCCTCAGACAAGTTGCAATAGACTGTGCTGTCCGTTGTTTTTCTCGCCTTCATTACGCATCCCTCCATCCAGACGTACATCCAGTTTTCCATTTTGAATTCCCTACATTTGGCAAGCAGGGCTTCATTGTCTTGGTGAGGTGTTCGTTCACAAAAATCGGGAATTCTTTAGACACCTTAAGGCCAAGTGCAGAAGACGTAAAGCGGGCCTTACATGCTTTTGCGATAAAGTCAAAAGGGTTATCTCGGGAACGGAGCGGACAGTAATGTTTATTTGGTTGCGGGTGCGAGAAGGAACTCTGTGTACCATTTCTACATCATCCGCGGTAACAGAACACTCAATCTTCTCTCCAATGAGCCCGAGAATTTTGGTGCAATTTTCGCCTTTTGTGACGGGCACATTCCAAATTTCTATGTTATTCAGTCGTTAATACTGCTCCAGATGAGCCACACGTGCTGAAAGCCGAGTATTGGACTCTTAAAAGCGTTTGTTATTTGCCACAAGAAGTTCCTTTCCTTCTTGGCGGCTTCAAAGTTAGTGTTCATGAAGTCTATCGATTTCTTCATTTCAACGATTTTTTCCCCAAGTTCATTCACTTCACCAGGCTCATGTTGCGCTAGCATCATCCTAGCAGCATTCTGTCCTTCAGGGAGTTCTTTGAGTTTATTTCCCATTTTTAATTTGAAATCCTCGCCGCTAGAAAGGGTAGTAACAGTACGGGACATCATAAACTGAGCGATGTGACAACTGTAGCACCCAATTGGAAGGAAAAAAGACGGACGTCAACGCGGGTGACATCGTGAGTTACTGAAATGCTCTGCATTTAAAAAGCGGGGGCGTTACCTGAGTTTGTGGGAAATTCTTGATTAGTTGCAAGTTAGGCGCGAGCCACAGTGTCGCATCGCTCGTCAGTCAATGAAGGCGGTCGAGGTGAGGTGCCGGTTTTGAAGCCCCGCCAGCGACTGAAGCGTCACAGTGTGTGCAGGGCAGGACGCTCACGGCACGGAAATTAGGGTGAGCGGCGCACCAGGCGATGCGGCGAGCGCCAGAGCAGGAACACGCGGCAATGAAGCCGCTCGTCGGCGAGAAGCGGGGGGCCCGATGGAAGGTACCTGAGTGTGTGGAGAATTCTTGATTAGTGCCAAGTTAGGCGCGATCCACAGTGCCGCATCGCTCGTCATTCAGGGAATGTTCTCTGTTACCTTTTTCTCGACAGACAGACAGACTGACAGAAAAGTTTTCAATTAGCCACAGCTGGGGCATTTAGGACGCCGACGTCTTCTCCGTCGTCCATCGGGCAGCAGGGCCTTTTTTTGGGTAGTGGCCCAGTGCTGTCGCACAAGCGGGACAGGTCTTCTTGGACTTGGGGGTTCAGGTCACGCAGGGCGGCCTCCCAGGGTCCTCGCGGGTGATGGTAAGGAGAATGTGGTGGAATCGGTGCCTTGATACTGGGATGATACCACAGGCCCATATGATGTGAACTAGACATGCGTGAGGGGTACAACAATGCGGACTTGCGTCTACGTAGGTGTCAGGAAAGATCGCAGGGATGAGGGCAGGGGTAGGAAAGGGGCGGGTCTGGAGCTGCCGATATATGACCAAGGGATCGCGATAGAGATGGGTGAGAAGGGGGTAAAATGGTACGCTCCAAACGGTAATGGGCGAGAAAGTTCCTGTATGTGTGCAGCCTGTCCTATAGAGTGGATATCCCACCATCATTAGCGGTGCCATCGAGCCCTCGGAAGACCAAAGCTGGAGCAGCTTCGTTGGCCACTGAGTTTCCAGGTAGCGCGGCATGGGCGGGAACCCGGACGAGAGTGAAAGAGCGGCACCCGATGTTCTGTGCCTTCAAAAGGACTGATAAAGTTGCCGAGGAAACCATTCCGCAGAGAAAAATTAGTATGGCTAATTTAGAGTCACTGTTAATAGTTGTGTGAAGGTGGGAATTGTGAATCATAGCCAATGCGATGGCGACCTCTTTCCCCGCTAGGGGTGATGTCGTAGGTAAGGAGGCGGATGCGAAGGTCGCTTGTGTTGAGTGAACCACCGGGGGCCAAAGCAGCCGCTCTGGTAGGTTAGGTTCCTGCGTCTGTGTATAGTGGGGGGGGGGGGAATGGAGGATACAACTTTTCAAGGGTATTCGCGCGAGCCCGTCTGCGATCCTCATTGTCTACGGGCTAAAGGTTTCGCGGAAGAGGTTTGATTCGGAGTTTCTGGCGGATGGATAAGGGAATGTCTACCAATTGCTAATAGTTGGAGGGGGCAAAGGCCGAAGGAAGTAAGCGGGTGCCGACCAGTGTCACTCTTACTGAGTCATTCTAATTGGGCTGTGCGTTGGCCCTCCAGTATCTCGGCAAGGAAGTTGTGGACACCCAGTGCAAAGAAGCGTTCCTTGGATAGTTTTGGAGCGTGTCCGAGGGCTACCCTGAATCATATACGTATCATGCCATCAATTTTGATTCGTTCCCTTAGTTCTATGTTTAGGAAAGGGGTCGCGTATGCTCTTCAGAACAGCACAAAGGCTTCTAAGAGTCGATTGAGGATGTCCTCCTTATTACCTTTATGCTTCCAAGCTATTCGAGATATTAGTCTAGTAGTTTGGTATACCCCACGTTCGAGTTCTCGGAGATTGTTCAGGTTGTGTCCCTTGGTATGAGGGCGCAGACTAAGGACCCTGATTGTGTCGACGGTCGGTATGATATTGCCTGATTGGGTGGTAGTCGAGATTTTGGGGGGTCATGCGTATTGGGCCAAAAGTGGATAAGATGGGACTTCTGTGAAGAACAGGAGATGCCGTGGCTAGATTCTATGCTTCCATTATTTCGGTAGCTGCTTGAAGGGTGTCCTGAATGTGTCCGTCCGCGCCCTTGGAGATCCAAAGAATGATCATCAGCGTAAAGGGAACTTCTGAATACTTTGCCTTGGCGGGAGGGAACTTTCAACACCACGGGCACTACCCGGGCGGCCCCGTAGCCGTGAGGGTAAGCGTTCTGGAACAAGTACACGGAAACACGTAGTCCGTTATATATGCCATAAAAATTCCAGTAGATATGTGTTCAGCAGAAGCAAGCTCCTTTACCGCTGCAAGTTTCTACCACATGGGCTTTTGAAGCAGCACGTCGCTTCCTTTGCGGACTCTCCACCTAGGTCCTTCTTTATCGTGCATCTCAGACCAAATTCGGCCCTGCCTCCTCGACCTTCAAGTAGAGAATTACGATAAAGAGCACGTCGGTCGGGTCCCACCTGTTATAAGGGCTAACGTGCACATGTAGTGAACTAGTCTTCTACATCATCATCTTTTCCTAGCAACGTGCCAGGGGCAAGCGATGGGGCATCTGGAATAAAACGGGATGGTGTAGCAGGCAGCTTATTGGGCGCCATTCTGTGTCGATTGACCTGACACCTATTACAAAGCTCCGTGTTGTGTGGAGCTTGCACAGCACGTCACCAAGATGGAGAATCGTCCTATTTTGAAGCCTATTTAAAACATCGCAAAGGTTACTGGTGGTGCAGAATTGCTAACAGCTGAGTCTAGTCTAGCCGAACCCCCATCATCGTTGCTTGCCCTTTTCTGCCTCCAGCTGGTTGAAGCGCCACCAGATTAACCAAACTCCTTCAGCGTTCAAATGTTCACTTTTGCACTGCGTATCCAGCCACACATTTAGTGCTTATGTGTCCGGCACCGTACATTGCCAAGAGCACTCATACAATTTTTCAAATTACTCATGCGAAAGTCTTACGTTACTCATTGTAAGGATACATAAAGAGATCCCGGTGTTGGTACGAGTGTACAAGTTACAACGAAGATCACAATCGTACCAAAGAACACCAGCTGTGGGAAATAGATTAAAATTATGGTTATTAACCATCAGTAAAGAAGAATAATATGAAAAAATTGTAATAATACGAATTGAGCGCAATAGATGGATTAAGATTAATCCATGCATGAAATTCGTAGATAGAGACAATAAATATTCTGAAGGCAAGATTGAGAGAAAACGACTTCTTAAATTCTCTAAGAAAACGAAATTATTCATTGGGAGTAGCTTGTACAACTAGAAAAAAATTATGTGCCCTAAAAAGTGAGATGTTAGAATGTGAAAATTGTCTGTGTTGGCTTACGCGCTGTTTACTAGGTTTTACAGAGGTATAATAACAGTCTCTAACGTATGTGGTCTCCGCTTTATGCTACTGGCCAAAAAGAGTCATTTTTCTTCGGCGATATTTTGGCAGTCTTCCGTGCCCACAAACAATAACCTATGCGGCTTTCTTGCTACTGGGAAGGAGAACAACCTTGCTGTGAATGAAGTCCAAGGGTAGCTGACAAGGCAGGCGCTAAATGTGACTTCAGCACTTGTTTAGAAAAACACCGAATACTTGTTCCCGCGGTAAAGCAAGAAAGGTCACGGAACATAGAGCAAGAACCGGTCACAAAAGCCAAAACACAAATAAAGAAAAATATTTTAGAGTTCAGTTCTATTTTATAACATGTCCATGAGAAGCATAGGTTTCGTAAACTGCTCTTTTCTGTGTTGTTTTTAGGAATTCCTCTCGATGCTGTACTGCTAGTAGTGCGATGACGTTTTGAGTAGTTTCAAAAGTTTCAAAGCCCCATATTATGAAAGAAATACCCGGACACCTTTATTCATGGTGCTTTCATTCTTTGAGTGTAATGTCGCCGCTAAGCCAATAAATGTGAAAACAGGTTTACTGCAACGATTGTTTCAGAATCATTGCCTACACTGTTTCTACACCCCCAATGCGGACAAGAGAGTACGCTTCAGAGCCGGATGCGGGCTTCACGCTGAGAGCCTTATAGTCTGCCACTTCCACCTGGAGAGGACACTTTTGTGACAACCATTAGGCCACAAACGATTATGGCGGTCACCACCACCCGAGGCGAAGGAAACGCAAGGACAGGAAGGAACCTCCTACAACTAGCCAGTGGAGTAATAGCCACCACGGGAAGTCTAACTCTGCATCACTACACAGACGCCGCAGTAATATATCACCGCGTCTCCCTCTGTTGGAACAGCCCCGAGGACCGAAGCGCAAATGAAATTCCGCATGGCATCAGGATTTTAAGGTTATAACCCGAGCTAAGGACCAACCTGTTCACCTTCAGTGTATATGCCGGACAATATCGAAGCCCCCTTAGCCCCCTGAACATATAACAATTTGCATCGATTAAAGCAAAGCAATGTGGTCTCTTGTCTCAGGTAAAACTAGTAGCCGCATCTTCCGAAAAGGAACTTCATTTCTGACATCCAACAGAGCGGCCTACAGTACTACATCCGATTGTTTTCTGCACATGAAGGAATTTAAGGCCACAAGAACTCCCACATAATTTCACGGGAGAAACTTCTTATCTATCCCGAGCAATACTGTGTAGAATCCGCTGATTCAGACGAGGTGGGTGAAAAAAACGCACAGGACAGTTACGCATGGGCAACAGTGCGGCTAACGTGCTTAACTCTTTCGTTACCACGCCTATTCAAATCGATCACCGGTGATCGATGATTTATATTGCCTATTTCAACATGTTGTAGTCGTTTCTCGTACACGTAATGCGGCCAGTGGTTAGTCTAGGCATTGCCCTTTTAGAATCAGTTTAAATTTTCCTGCTCCGGCGACATCGAGATTTTTGGCGGCGTTTTTTGCGAGCTGAGGTGCGTGTGTTTTTGAGGAAGGGGGCGTGGCTGCTGCACTTGAGAAAAAAGGATGCAGGTCGTGGTTAGGCTGCATTACCATAACATTTTTTTTGTCAAAATGCTTCTGGCAAGTCAAATACCAAATAATGGCGTCAGATTTGTAATCCGACAGCGTTGAGAGGTGATAACTACTTGAAAATAGCCCCAGCTATTTACTAATGATCTTTGGTTCGGACAAAGGGCAGCTTTATTCTCCCAAAGCTTATTTCTGATGGTCCCCCGCATGTCTAGCAAGTGTGCCCGACATTTTCAACCAGTTTCCAGCAGTTTCGGTTTCGTTTTCGCATTGCGAAATTCATATTTGGCGCTACTACGCAGTTACCCAACTACAAGCTCATTTGCCATGGCGCCTCCGTTGCCCGCTACTGCTCCTCAAAACAAGCATGCCGCTCGCGCTTCCACTTTATCTACGCCTTGCTTCTGCGATAAGAGCTTCCACTGAAAGTCAAACGATAACACCAAGTCGTCGGGTATCAGTTCAGACGAGGAGAACGCTTCCAATTGGCCTTGAACACCGCCAGCTGTTCACCGGCCAGTTTCGGTTTCATACGAGGGTATTTCCGGAGGTCTAGTGTCGCTTCTTAGTAGTACTGTCTATTCTGACAAAGTCTCCAACAGCCTTGTATTTGTTTCTTTTCGAAATTGTTAGGTGGCGCTGCAATGTAGTAGGCTCGTAGTGCTGAACTCGCTTCACAGCCCGACGGCGGCTTGGTGAAAGCTTGCTGGGCATGATTCTAGCGCGTCGTACCTTATTTCTCCGAGCAGGGCTACCATAGTGAGTCAGAACATTATAATAAACCGCAAATGAAAGTTCTGACTGACACGTGATCGTCATAACGTCAACAAGCATCCACCAAAGAGTTTGGTTCTCAACACCAAGCGGATTTTTTCACATCGCTTGCTTGCCTGAAATATTGTGCCGGTCATAATCATTGACAAGGTGTTTTTACATCACCTGGAGGCTAATTTGGGCCTTTAATAATGTCAAACCACCAGATTTCTTCTAGAGAACTATCCAAAATAGCAAAACTTGAAATAGAGGTTGGGCTTCACCACATGGCACGGGCACCACGTGGGCTAACATTTTCTTTTATATCTGACAAATTGTACTGCGCAACTCAATCTTTTTTCTAGGACGGGTTTTTGAAATGTCTACCTACAAAATGTATATTCTAAATTTTTTCTACTACTCGTGGTTTATTATACACAACTTACTTTTTCTGATTTTCTTCGATGCGTGGGCAAAAATTTCGAATTCAATAATTTTTTTCGGTACCATTATTTAGGAAAACATTGTTCAAACTGGTGTCGTTGGAAAGCACGTGGAATAATCTGCATTTTCTGTCACTGCAATGTGTGCCTAACCAATATGTACAGCACAAAAAAATGTTTTGTTAGACCCTTCAAAATTGGTCAGTTTCCCGCGGTAACGAAAGAGTTAATAACGGGACGGCCATTACTGCCAGTGCAGCTCATTACTGCATTGGGCGGGGTTACCCATACATAAAACCCAGCATGCATAACTGGGGTACACCCACCGCGGTGGCTCAGTGGCTAAGGCGTTGCGCTGCTGATCACGAGGTCGCGGGTTCGATTCCCGGCCGCGGCGGCCGCTTTTCTGATAGAGGCAAAAAGCAAAAACGCCCATGTGTACGAGATTTTGGCGCACGTTAAAGATCCCCATGTTGTCAAAATTAATCCGGAGCCCTCCACTCCGGCGCGCCTCATCGTCTGCGTTGCGTCGGCGCGTTAAACCCCACAATCAATCAATAACTGGGGTAGCGGGGCACTGCACAGTGCATGAAACCTCCTATGGGGAAGGTTCAGCGCTCAGTGTTTGCAAAGAACGCTGCGTGAAGACACTTTGTCCGAAACACCTGCCGACTACGAACTTTTGGTCAATATACTCGGAGCTGCCTCAAACACAAAGCACATCATTGATACTCGGCTGATCTTCATTGCAAAAGCGGTCAATGAAAGCTGAATTGAGCTATCTTTCTTTCCCTTTCCCCTCTTCTTTTTTCTTATACCATTTCTGACTCTTGGCCGCGGCGTCGAGCCTTTAGAGGTAGCTTCCTTTTTTTAATAAACGTGTTTTTATTAATGCATTCCCATCGAAAACCCTCCGTAACAGAAAAAATGGCTGCGCTTAGCTCAGCTAACCCTAGATATTCAAAGTAAAAGCTTTGCTTATCCTAGTTATGTTTTGATTCCACTTGGTTAATATTGGTTAATCTTGGTTAATCTTCCGTGGGGGTGGGTGGTTAGCGAACGCTACCGTCAAACCGAGCTTAACCGCATCTCGGCTCGGCGAGTCACGCGATTCGTTGACAAGGGCACGGCGCAGCAGTCGTTAAATGGAGGTCAAATCCTCTGTCGCAGAAAGCGACGTTGAAACGGTCCACACAGCCAGTGGCCCGATTCCTGGGGCTGAACACGAGCCACTGCCAGGAGCGGGAGGAGCGAGTTATCCCAGCGCCCCGGACGCGTGCGAGCCGCCTCTTTATTATCAAAGTTGCCGCGGTGGCTCAGTGGCTAAGGGGTTGCGCTGCTGAGCACGAGGTCGCAAGTTCGATTCCCGGCAGCGGCGGCCGCTTTACTGACGCAGGAGGAAAATGAAAACACCCAGGTGTACGGTATCTGCAGGTGGTCAAAATTAATCGGGAGCCCTCCACTACTGCGCGCCTCATCGCCTTCGTTGTGTCGGCGCGTTAAACCCTACAAACAATCAATCAATCAATCAATCAATCAATCAATCTTTATTATCAACACATCCCCCCGCGGCCACAATGCGAAGGTCCATAAGGAGGAAGCAACTAGTAGGTGGTAGACAACCACAGCAGATGCCCTCATGCCCTTAGACAAAACAAGTCGTGGGGGCAGGTCTACGATGATAATGTTCAAATCCGTCCGCTAGCTCACGTTTCGGGTAAAGTAGTAGGCATAAGGCAGTCCATTCACCGTGGTGGTGTGCGAACCAAAGACGAAAAAATGTTCTACGTAGACTGGGTGAACAGACAGCTGCTTCGATCAGCTCATTCCATCTCGAACGCCGCAATTTTAGAGTGAATTCGAAATGGCAATATTCTTAGAGATGATCACTGCACAGGGCATCTTGTGGCAGACTTGCTTCCACTGAAGGATGCTGTTCTTGAGCTACAAATGGGGGAACCACGAGCATCAGAAAACGCTATGTACGTCCTGAAGTAGACCAACCCGCACTCGGTAATCAATGTTTGAAAAAATTGGGGACCCTTTGGCAAGATTGTTGGGTCCCTGTGTAGATTGTATGTGTATCTGTTTTGGTTTGAATAAATAACCTGTTAACTTCAAACTTCAAAAATCAAAGATCGATTTAATCTCGCCTGCCGCGTCTGATGAGCTACCGCCTTGTCACGCAGGGCACGGGAAACAGCAGGAACAGGTCCGTAACCTTGATAAGCCCTCAGGTCTACTTCGCCAGGCCCTCCGTGGTTCCTTCCGATGGTGCTGTTCAGAGTAGTGAAGCCCCGAGCCCTCAATTCACAGTCACTGGGCACAGAAAGAACGCGGCCCGCCCCGGTGACTGCAAAAGAGCCGTGGAGGGCGGCGCTGTGGCGACCGTGCACTTTTCGTGACGGCCCACGCGTCTGCTACCGATACCTCCGCACACCTGGCGAGGACGCTCGTCACCAGCAGAAACTGACAGAGGTCGCCCCAGATTCCATTGGGGGACGATTGGATACGCCCATCAGCCCGCCTAGCAAAGACTGCGTCGTTTTCGCGGACGGCCAGGCAACTGGGTTCTCCAAGCACCTCGTGACCACGACGTACAATGATGGGGCGGACCCGGATCGGCCCAGCTTGAGGTTCGCTGGTGGTTCGGACGCCGCTGACGCTCGGAGGGGTTCCTGGCTGAGAGTCACGCGATGGAGGCCGTGCAGCTACTGGCTCTCGCTTCTCTTCTGGCATAGATGCTTCCGTAAATCCATGCCTTTATCGTCGTCCTTAGACGGAGGGCTTCTTCATTTTTCTGCTTATTTCGCACGTGGACGCACATCTCACCAAACACAAACTGCTTTGACTGTGCCGGAATAATTCATTCTGTATCCTGTTTCACCAGGAGTGGTCGCCGACTGGTTGGCTTCAAAAGAGCAGCGAAAGCAGTTCAGGCTGCCGTGAAACTCCGTCTTTCGCTTTGCCCAAGGATTACAGGAATGCTTTGCCACCCCTGCCAACAGGAGAAGCAAAGAGATGAACAGTTCTTTTACACTGCGATAATACTTGCCGGCAATGCAGGATCGACTATATTCGGCAAACGCTGAAATAATTCGACGTTATCCAGGAAAGGGGTGGCATCAGAGCTTAGTAGGTGTCTCACGTTTGGCTGGTTCACTTTCGAAGCTACACGGTGAAGAAGCTGCTGGAATCCGGAAAGCTGGGTGTCAAAAAGCGGACGTGTTTGGTCATCTATCCAAGCAGCGAGGATCTGTGAGGGAAGCTGCAATGGGTTGCGTTGAACGTCCCAAATGGAGGAACTCGTCAACCCTTGACTATTACGGCGACGTGAAGGATACAACGAGTGACCTCTGGAGAGTGGCAGACTTCGAGATCGGCGATTTGCTTACCTAGGGGTACCAGCCAGTAGTAATGAAGGGCTTCGCGCCTTATGCCTTGCCTCACAAAGCACCGCTCGGAAACGACAAGGTCCTCGTAGTGGTAACAGGGAAGCGCTGGTGTGCCTTCATTGTCACACAGCTGGGCATATCAGAGGAGAATTCCGAGTGACGTACTGAGTGCACGCTTTTGGGCATGCCCAGGGAAAATGCACGCGATTCTACACGCAAATGCTCGGCCGTAGTGCTGATGCAGACTCGAGTTATCCCCAGGTGGACGAAGATGAGGTGAAGTTTGCTGAACTTCGAAGACACAATGAATGACGCCAAGAGAGAGAGACAGAGAACCTTTATTAGAAAAAGATGACCACTGGTCACGATGGACGAAAGAATGGGGAGTGGGGGTAAGAGAAAATAAATAAGTGCTGGTTGTTCTCAGTAGAATCAATAACTCGGCCAGTTCTTGGAACCTGCATTTAATGAGCCAGCTTGTGGTGATCGCAATAGGGATCGCAATGATGTCAAGAGTTTGTGAAGGGTTGCAAGATCATTTGTGGAGGTGCCATTGAAATAACCCGTGCAAGACTACATTTAATTGAATAAACTGCTATTTCATATAAAAGTTGTGGATCAGTTTGAAGACGCAATGAAGAAAGCGGCCACGGAACAAGCGAAAAAAATACCGCCACAGAAGGGTTCAGCAAGGAGCAACGGAAGGATACTGGCATTCCTTAGACCTACATTTCAACGTCAGCACTTTCCCTTGCGGTAGCATCATCTGTACCCACACATGAACGCTAAAAATGGAGGGTGTTGGCAACCGTCAGGTTGGCCAGCACGGTGGCGATGGATTAGCAGAAAGCTTCTGACAAACGCGGGTAGGACAGCAGTAATGATGTGCCTAGGCCGGAGCGTCTCTGGCAGCTCAAGCAACAGGGAAAATATTCAGGAAAAATTGTATCTTTATCGAACACTCGCACATTCTTATGAGGGGTGGCACACTCAACACCCGAACAACGTCAGGAAGGGATGCCTTGCACGACGTGTATTTCCTGCATGCTTCGTCTGAAGCTGCTATAATATACTATAATTTAATAGGTTATGCGTCGTGCAAAGCTTCACGCCCGAGGGCTAAGTTCAAAAATAACGCAGAATGAACTGCACAGGCTTGCTTTAGAGCGGGTACTGTGCATATTCGCTGTTCAAGGGGCAGTATCACGCGTGTGTTTCGCACGTGGCTAGCACATCGGCAGGGTGTGTTGTTTTGGTTACACAAAGTTTAGGTGCGACAACTCAGAATGAGACTTCAAGCATGAACGCACTTCAAGCGGTTCATCACTTTGCTGTAACGGAGAGTAAACTTGTGCCTGTACGGGCCGACGAAGATTCCGGATACTTTTTTGCATTGTGGAGCCTTATTGCGGCAGTGAACGAAGTGTAGTCGTGTTGGAATACTTCAATTACGTTTGCGCATCACATAATAAGACAAGTGCTAAACCGTTTACACACGCAGGTAAGAACACTTTCTGTAACATTTATTAAATGTGGCCTATGTGGCGTAGGTGACATTGCTTTAAAGTAGTAGCTTTGATGTTCATTCATTTTCGAGGCTATAGTCACAGAGACTTGATCAACCGCATGTTCCACTGGAACTTTCATTTGAACCATTAGGAGCTCGTACAATTACGAGCTGAGCAGATAAGGAGGGACAGCATCCCATAGAGCGTGCGTTAAGAATGGAAAGAAGTCACACGTGCCAGAAGGATATAAGGCAACTAAAACACAAAGAAACCCTAGTCATGGGATTACGTTTCCTTACAATGGGAGCTGCCACAAAAACTAACCACTGCGCCGCTTCGATGCGCTGCTGTGCTTGCGGAGTTCCCGTGCAAGTCCTTATCGTGTGCTTCAGCTTCTGTTAGAGCGAAGCTGATAGCCTCTCGTTGGTCGGAAAACGTCGTGTCGTTGTCAGAAAAAACCCAGGAAGGATGCAGCAGTTGTCGCCCAAGGCACCGAGTAGATGCCTCAGGCTAAGCATGCATGCAGCATACAGTGGTATATTCATATAAAAGTCAGAAAAGCAGCATTTAAACCCCCTCATAGATTATTAGATGTCTGATAACAATGGGAACTCCCACTCCGTGTGTTTCTTGTAACGTTTAGGCTTGCTATGGCTCTTGAAAACTGCGGCTGAAGTCACTCAGGGTCGAGCGCATAAGTTAAGTTAGGCAGGAACCAGCAGGCAGAAGGTACTATTGAACTGGAAAAAGATTTGGATGCTCATCACCTTCCGAAATGAACACTTGCAGCCTATTATTCTTAAAAGTGACTTATGTACGCTTAAAAACAATAGCAAGAGTTCTTGGCATTTTAGCGTATGCACGAATTAGCATCTTTCTTTGGAAAATTGATAATTCACATAAGCAAAGCAAAGAATATTGCCATAGTGCAGATACCCCTTCCCATTGCAAAAATGTGAGGGGATATCTCCGTATTTGCAAGAAAGGAGCCTACATCAGCGGTCGCTATTTTAGTGCCCTTAGTGGGTACCGTCATGAGCAATTGACGTGATTCAGAAGAATAATGAATAAGCAGGGAGCCCGACGTAGCCCCGAAATGAGCGTACGTCAGCTGCCGCTATTTTAGTGCCCTTAGAAGGTGCCCTTATCAGCAATTGACGTGATTCAAAAGAATAATAAAGGAGCAGCGAGCCCGACGTAGCCACGAAATAAGCGTACGTCAGCTGGCACTATTTTAGTGCTCTTAGTAGGTGGCCTTATCAGCAATTGACGTGATTCAGAAGAATAATTAAAAAGCAGCGAGCCCAACGTAGCCAAAGCACGCTAACAAGTGCCAGGCTGCAGCATTACCATTGTAAGAAGTAGGATGATGCACGCCAGTGTTTTCTTAAAGGGAGTAGCTCTCCTAGAGCCGATTTGTCGATGTAAAATGCAGTCGAACAAAAGCTACTCGTAGAGGTGTACGTGCAGAACTAATTCGACGCGCCTGCCTTCAGGACGTGTCTAGAGACAAGACGTGGCGCTGGCAAATGGCGCTCCGGTTACTTTTAGCCACCGCTCTCATGGTCCGTATACTCAAGCTGATGGCTGTTCGTCACAGATACCACGGCCATTGAGCAGGGGTTCTATGCATATTGGCGCAAACCGCACCTTCTGCTTTTTTTGCGTTGTCGCCAGCGCCTGGCCACGCTCAGCTGTTCTATCTAAATTAGAGAGGAACCGCTCGTTTCGGTGTTTGTCATTTCTATCTGAGCAGGCTATCTTAGACGTAACCGAGTATCGCGCTCTCACCACTCGCACAGAATGTGCGCGCTCGATCACCAATATTCTAGATCTGATTCGATGGTTCTCCAATTATAAACGCCGAATAATAAATTCTCGCATCGCAAGCATTGAAGTATTACTTTCACAGATGCTCATCTGTGCACATCACTAGGCTGGCTGATTCCTCGCGTTTGTGTTTTTAGGTGCGGAGTACCTTAGGACCGCACAATGTCTGCCCGCGCCCGTGCACATTGCAAATCACACAGGCACCGGCAGGATTCCAGCCTCTCTCTGGTAGACCAGATGGACTGTCAGTCGTCTTACCTATTGAGCTACGACCGCGAGTTAGTACCGGAGCGTCAAACGGCTTACTACCTCGCCTGTAATGGTACGGATTACCTTAGGACCTCCCAATGTCTGTCCGCGTCCTCACACCACCATTCATTCATTCATTCATTCATTCATTCATTTTTTTATTTCTAAACGACCTCACTGGCGGTATTACTTAAAGGGTGGATTCCCAAGAAAAGAAAACATTTCAACACATTAATTTTAACATCACAGGTGATTTGTAACATTTGCTATGAAAGATGATGTGCAGGTGGTTCAAACAATGTAGCAAGGAAGGTTGTTCTAATTCTTGGCTGCGCGGGGAAAAAAAGAGGCGGAAAAAGTGACAGTTCTGTTGGGATAACGGAACACTTCAAGTGGATGGCTTGTGTGGTGTGAAATGTATGTCGGGGGGACGATGTAAGGAGCTGCATTGAGATATCAATAAAAAAATTATGAAAGAGCGAAAGGGTGGTGATACGGTGGCGAACAGAAGGGGGTGATAAACCGGATTGTGCTTTCAAGGATGAAACGCTGATGTCGTACGAGTATATGGAGTGAATGAATCGAACGACGCGACTTTAGACAGATTCTAGGTCGTTAATAGGGTATGTTTGGGGCGGGTTCCGTATGGGGGAGGCATATTCGAGGTTCGATCTGATGTGGCACTGATATGCCAGCACCTTCACTTGTTGGTGTGCATGACGTAGTTGACACTTCAACAAAATCAAGCAAAAATCAAGCGAAATTTGCTTTGAGCCATGAGTTGCAGTTTTATTTGGGGAGTAATCAAGGTGCAACTCACGGCTGAAATCGAATTTCGGTCTGTGCGCAAATCGGACGTCACTGGGGGCGCTACTTGGATGTCATTTGGAGTCCCCGTACTCCTCACCCTCGCCGTCATCCACGGAGTGGATATGCTGTCATTTTAGGTTTATTGAGGAGCACTTTGCTCCAATCAACTGTATTTCACTAAAAGCCTGCGTGTCCTCGGCTTTGTGACATCTGGTAGAGGTGCACCCTGTACACTATATAAAGAGACCCAGCCGCCGACAGCAAGCACTCCAACTCGAGTTTGGACTAATACGGGAGAACGTGAAGACGGAAGACATCGCGAAAGGCACTAGGTCAACGGGACCACTCCCGCCGTCGTTTTGCAGCAGCCCCGGGGGCTTCATCGTTCTGGAGAACCCATGGTGAAGGCCTGGGTTGAGCAGTGGCTTAAGAAGGAAGAGCGCGTACAGAGTTCGAACAGGTTGGGCGGTAAAGAAACTTTCCCGCATGTTCCCTTCTGGCTAGAAGATGCCGCTCGAACTGCTTTAGACCACCTCGAAAGCTGCCGGACCGACTGGTGGACTCTGATTAAAGCGAGTTTTCTAAAAATTAACCACCGTCGTGCGAAAGGAACAAGCTGCTCTTTTGCTGGAAGAGCGCACGCAGTACCCCAATGAAATTGTCGTGATCTTTATTCAGGAGAAGAGATTGCTCTGCCATGCGGACCCGCACATTACTGAACATAAAAACAAGATTTTTATGCGAGGTGTAAATGATATCTCTTCGCTGGACTCCTGTACCACCTCACCTCATATCCCCCCGCACCCCAAAACGATGGCCGAATTCGCGTCTGAGGATGCCGCAATGAAGGAGATGCTTTAAGTTCCACCGAGGCAGTACGACCATCCAGTCCACGCGCTGATCTCGGATACTGTTGTTGCCGGCCAGCTAGCTCCGATACACCACTGTGCATGACCATCGTTGCAGTGGTCAGGGCGGAGCTGCGGAATCGCTTTAAACATCACGTCGCTTGCGTGACGGATGTGATACGAGAAGAGCTTCGACATGCCCGGGGGACTTCTACTTCTCCAGAGCCACCGCTCCAGCCGCATGATACCGCCTACGTGATGCTATTCCCGTCCCCGCCCGCCGCTTGATAGCCGTCAGCTGGAGCTACTTTAGCGTCACCTAGTGGGCACGCCCGACCCCCCATGGTGCAACCCTCCACCCCAAGGAAGTGTGACCTGCGGCAAACGCCCACAGCTGTCCCCTGTGCTACCACTGCTGCAATCCCGCCAATATCTATTGACGCTGCCAATATGCAAGCGACTTGGACTTCGAGTTTTGCAATTGACGTACCACGTCAGTGGCCCGGACAGCGCCCGAACGAGATTGACGATTACCTGAACCACAGCAGCTCAGCTCCAGCACGTTACAACCGTTCGCCGTTCCCTACCCACACATATCGCAGAGCCAACTCAGCAACCCTTCCTTCTCACCTGGAGGATCCCCTAGCCCACGAAGGGGAAACTAAAAGCACGACTTCTGGAGATGGAGTCGCACTGCGGCGGAAAAGCGAAAACCCTCCAACAATGCAAAGACTCTCCGAAGGACAATATTCACAACGAATACGACGGCACAGGATCAATTGCCTACTGCAAGCTTCAGTTTCTACGTTCATATTTTGCTGACTAAGAAAAGGTATCGTTGTCAATTAGTCACCGCAGGCTTCCTTATGTTCCGAGCTGCAAGCAGATATCACCCATGCAGCAAGCTGATCTTGGAGTGACCGTTTGCACTCATGTCACCCAACGCCCAGGCGCCCGGACAGGCTCTGGTAAGCTCATTACCGATATGCGGAGCCACTGGCTTCTCGTCGGGGCTGTCAGCTTGCAAATCTAAGCTGTCGACACGCCAACATCAGCCAAAAATACAACGGAGTTCGCCGCCCAGAGCGGCTGGACACAACCACCACCTGACCATTGGAAAAATTTTCGCACCAATGCACCACTTCCAAAACAGCTGCAAGCCAACCCGCCCCAGCAGCTAATGCCATGTAAGCCTTCAAGCCTTCCATGCGCTACTTTTGCACCTCAACTACCCGACAACGATTACAAAGCTATTTTTCGACCCCGAACTGGGCTACGAGTTACTGTCTGGAGTGACCGCCAAATCGCTCAGAGCTTGCAACACGCAAATAACATTCTACAGAACATTTTTTACGCACACGTTGCTGTGCAGAATCAAGCCCCTCAAAATTTAATCGTCACCAGCACACCCGTTGAAAACTGCCCTCTGGCTTTGAGCGAAATGTCCACAGTTCAGCTGGGCGGCAATGACCTACGAATTTCCACCTTACCTGAAGTCGATCACGGACAATCCGTGAAGTAATTCATGGGCTAGAACCGGGCACCGCCACTGTCAAACTGCGCCACATCCTGGCAACTACCGAACCACGCATACAACACGCCCAAATGCTGGGAAACCATATGTCGGCAGTGGTTACATTCGAGGGCATCCGTGTACCATTCTATATCAATGCATATGGACGTTTCACTCTCTGCCGACCATACCGCCAAACAGTGCAGTGCTGCTCCCCCTGTGGGGAGCTACGTCGTCGGCGGTATGTCCTACACTCGACCATGAATGCAGCCCCAAGTGCCAACTTTGCGGCCTAGACCACCCACTACCAGCAAAAACTGCCGAAAAAAGGTCCGCCCTCCTCCTCCGCCACTGCGGGTCCGGGAACGAGCCCTCCATACACAACGCTGGCAGCAAGCCTCCTCGAGCCACCAGTCTCATCATTTAGAACCCCTACCACCTGACAAACCGGGGCCCACCCCTGCGGAGTGCAACAGGTGAGCTGGGCAGCTGTCGTTGCTCCCCAGCCCACTGCTCGTGACCCATTGCCCCCATCTAAATCAGGTACAACCTCCCTACTACAGAGTTAAAAGCCTTCAACAAGAAAATGCGCTCCTCAAGCAGCAGTTACATGCTAATCCTAAATGTACAGCTACCCTAGAAAAGCGTACAGAGAATGTCCTCTAAAAAAGGGAGCTGTTAGTGAAGCAACACGTTCAGCGCACCAAGCCCCGACTGTTAAGAGGTACCCCATTTCCGCACCCCTCATCACGCAAAAGAAGTCGTCAGTTCAAGATCTTCAAGACCAAGCTACGCACCCCGAAAACCCGGCTCTTGAAAGAAACCATGAACCGCCCCAATTAGTTCTCTTGGGGCGGTCTGACAGATAATGGCAATCTTGAACGACTCATTCATATAATTGGGTGAACGGCTCAACAGCCGATTGACCACACTTGATCGGCGTCTTCACGAGATACAAAATGCAAATCGTCCGGCCCAAAAAAAAACCGCAAAAAGCGCATCTGGCCCAATGCCATAGAAGTAGCAAGTCGTCAGAATGCTAAGAGCCCAAAAACCGCACCTCGCCCCGCACCTCAGACAGGGCTTCTACTACATCGTCCATCTGTCCATAAACAGTTCCTCGGACCCCAGGAAATCCTCCACTCCCAAACAACCGCTGACCCTATGGCAATGAAACTGTCGCTTATTTCGATAAAAACAACCGTCTCTCACTCTTTCAACCGTCATAACTTATCGCTCTCCCAATTGCCTTCTATCTCACTATACCCACACACGAAGAACATACTTTCCTCCTCATCACACGCTCACCAACTACGAATCTTACACGTACCGCCGACTACAAACTGCACATTCTTCAATCACGCAATACTACACCACATCGCCCTCACCATCCCTCACCGCCCTCACTTCCGACTGCCAGCACTGCAATACCCCTCTTATAACTTAAAATCTAGTATTCTCCTCGGCATACTCACCTAACCCCCTTCTCCTCCGCCTCCCTGGAGAAGTGGGGGACTGAGCTGACCAGAGCGGACCCAGCCCGCCAGCCGGTCCTGGCCCCCCGGGCTCTCCAGTCAGCGCGGTCACGAGGCCTTCTAGAATAAAGAGGCTTCCCACACCGCTCCCCTTCCCCTGTTGTTCCAATAAAAGTTCTGCACTTTATCACTCTCAGAAAAACTGATAACGGCAACGTGTCACTTTGCGGGCACACGAAATATGCCACTGACGCAACACCTCGAACAGCCGTCCTGGTTCAAGACACCCAAACAGCTCACACCCACACCCTACCTACCATAATTGAATACGCATTCGCCGAGCTCCTATCCCGCAGGATGTGTCAATGCAGCCTGTATGTCCTGAACATATACAGTCCCCCAACTAAGCCACTTCCAGGGATTGACTTCAAGTTGCGAAGCGTCGGCCAAAAGTACTTGCAGTCCTCGGGGACTTCAAGGCACAGCCTATGGCCGGAAACAACAAAAAGGGTACAGCCTCACATCAAGCTACCCTGCAAAACCAACTGCATCTTTGTAACTCCCTCCACAGTTCCACCAAACCTCGCAACAGTGTCTCGTGCGGCACAACCCCTGACCTAAGGTTCGCGTACAACATCAAGCAAGCTGCACGGTCGCGCTTGCACGAAACTCTGTACAGCTCCATAGTACAGCTCCAAATTTCCAATCAAAAAGCGAGCAGCCAAAAACTGCCACAGCACACATAACAAATTGGAAGAACTTCCCAGAAACCACCCCCGCTGATCCGACCACAAGTCTCGAGGAATGGACTACCCAGCTGATTCAAAAGGCAAGCAAACACACTAAGGAAGTCTCCCTTAAGCAGGATAACACCACCATCGATTTCCATATCCTGCACCCCAGAGACGCCCGTAAAGGGATACTCAGACGCTGCAAAAAATTTCACCATCTTCCCGCAGGGGAACCCTGTGTAGTATGCGAAGCAGCCATGGGGTCGACCCAAGTTCCCATTAGTTTTCAGCTCGATGGCGGCGTTGTGGGAGGGGAATGAGGGGAGCGGAGCGCGCACGTGCGTCATTTATACAACGGAGCTACAGTGGCGCCCCCAGCGGAGTATGTAGCGGCTACCGTCGCGTCTCTAACCCTAAGCTGCTTCGCATTATCGCGCGTGGAGCCGCAGGTGTTGCCATTCGTTGCGCAACCACGGAGAGGAGAGGAGCTTCGGAGAGGAGAGGAGGAATGCCGGAGAGGAGAGAAGTGTCGGAGAGGAGAGGAGGAATGCCTCGCATGCTACTCAGGATTCCCCTACGGGAAGATGACGATGGTGGTTGAACGCGAAGCTATCTCGTGATGGATTATTTGGTTGGCCAATCCCTAGGGTCATCCTGCCACAATCATCATCAATGGTGCCTGGCCAGGCGTGCGCAGTGGGTGTGTGGAGGCGGACAATGACAACGACAAGGGTGGAAGGGGCACAGCCCCGAGCATGATATGCTCCGTATCTACTCCAATCTCTAGGGGCATCCTGCCACAGTCATCATCAGCGGTGTGTGACCTGGCATGCGCAGTGGGGGTGTGGTACTCAGGGTTCCCCTAAGGGAAGATGCGACGGTGGTTGAACGCGAAGCTATCTCGTGATGGATTCTTTGGTTGGTCAATCCCTAGGAACATCCTGCCGCAGTCATCATCAGTGGTGCCTGGCCAGGCATGCGCAGTGGGTGTGCGGACGGCGGACAACAACCAAAAGGGAGGGAGGGACACCGCCCCGAGCATGAGATGCTTCGCATCTAAAAGAACCAGATGAACCCCAAGGTGCAGATCCGTATTGCGAAAGTTACAGCAGGAACCGAAACGCGCGCCCGTCAACCCAGCCAGGGAAACGGGACGCAGATTTGCAATAAGCTTCAAGATAGACTGCAAACCGGCCGCACGTGGCACCTGCGGCGTTCCTAATGGGGACCGGCGATTCCAAGGCGGTGAAGCGCACCAGCTCTGCCGAATGAAGCCGTCTTGTTCGAAAATCTTAAGCATGTTTTCGAGGCCTTACGTACCGTCCAGCCCATCCAGGCACACGAATACACAGGCGATCCGAGCCACAAAATAGATGAGCCGTTCTCCTTTGCTGAAATCGGAGCGACAGCGTACAAACTCACCCGCAACACCACCCCAGCTCGATACGGAATCAGCAATAAACTACTGCGAAGCCTCGAATATGGTGCTTTGCAAAATCTCCTAAACTACATATATGAGTGTTGGCTGGCGGTTTCCTTGCCCCCGCAGTAGAAGCACGCATATATAACTTTGATCCCCAAACCCGGGAAGCCAAGGCCTATTTCCCTCACTTCATGTGTCGGTAAACTGATGTTACACATGGTTTGCAACCGGCTCTTTCCCCACATTGAAGACAACGGCTACTTCCTGGACACGACGTACGGCTTTCGCCCACATCTTTCAACCCAAGATATACAACTGTAACTCGAGGAGGAAGTGGTGGACAACCTTAATAACCACACTAAGAGATCTATCTTCACCCTTTACGTTAAGGGGGAATTCGAGAAGGTTTGCCCCAAGGTATTCTTCAAGGCCTCGCCCCCGCAAACTGTTCCGAGCGCACATTCTAATACTTGGTTCGTTTCTCAGTGAGCGCACAACAATAGTTAGCATCCGACGCCTTAAATTTTGCGCATTTCAAACTATACCAAAGCGCCTTTCGCAGGAGTCGGCAGTATCCTTAGTACTCTAGAACGTCACCAAGAAGGACTTACCAGCCTACTAAAACCATCTCGAACCTACGCCACGCTATATACCCGGACGACCTAAACCTAACGCTCTGCCTCTCCGAGGGATCTCCGGGTGACCAGCAAGACGCACTTCAAGCAGCCACTCAGTTGACCCAACAATACCTGCAAGCCCGAGCCCTAAAGTGTGCCCCGAAAAATCAGCGCTTTTAACCCTGTGCAAAAAACAGATAAGAAACATCCAGATCCAATGCCAGATCAACAACTTATTATTAATGACCAACCCGTCCCCAGTGTCTCACATTTACTCATCGTGGGCCTCACCATACCAAAGATGGCTCAAGCACACAGACTATTCTTCCCTTGCAATGGACTCTCAATCAACTCATGCACTTCATCTGCAGGGTCTCCCCTCAGCGATTTTGCTTACAAAAAACTGACACCATGCGCATACTTCACGTCCTCCTCATTAGTTGGGTTACGTACGGCCCAGCGTACTGGGGCCGTAAACCCGCGGAGTCGACAAACGCTAAATATTTCCTTACGCCAAGCTACAAGGCCGCCTTTGGAGTACCTCCAAAAACAGCTACAAAAAAACTACTACAGCTCGGCGTCCATAATACGCTGGAGAATCTGGAAGAAGCTAACGAAACAACTTGCCCATGCCGCGGGCTTCACGGACGCCAACGGTGCAGCCGTTATCGCAGCCACAGTTCCCACTTATCCATTGAGGCAGCAGAAGAACTTGCCATCGCTCTTGCCGCACCCCTGGAAACGACTAGCCGACTATAATGACCGAACCACAAGCCCCCTGTCGCAACTTTCTGCTAGGTTGCATCTTAAATATTCTGCCCTCTGTGCACCAGCTCCCGGAGATGCACATCATCTGGACACCCGAACACGAGTCCCTCGAGGGGGCACAAGCCGCTGCCCGTTTTCATACCCGCCAGGCCGTTTCTCACAAAGCCGAAGTCACAGAGCCCCTTTACTCTCCCAAGACCCCTACTCGTACTTCATACACAACCATCTTCGCCATTACCACCACGAATGATGGCGCTTCCCGCCACCACATCCCCATTTATTTATGGCAAAGGCGGCTGCCTTCCACCGACTTAAAATTCCTATGCTCACCCCACTATCCTACATGGCATGTATCCCACCCTCTCTCACAGTACGTGTAATTTGTCTCCAACCTAGCACTCTGGACTACACGGTATGGTGGTGTCGGAAAACTTCACCCCTTACCCCAAATCCTCACCCAACGTACTGGCAGCAGGGGGGCCACCTGGCTATCTCTAACCTCTGAGTACAGCACAGCCTGGTGAAGAGGGCCAGGGCAGCAGCACGGACCACGGCTTCTCGGCCTCGAGGAGGTCCCCCACATGGCGGGCGCCAAGCATTAGTGCCTGAACCTCGTGTAATTAAGTTTATTCACCCATTCACTCACTTATGACGCACCCTCAACCCAACGACCCAATTTTATCCTGACGTGACAACCAACACGACCTAGCCCGCCGTTATCACTACGAAAACGATGACGCGCAGTGGCAGACCGTCAACAAGCACAAGCAGAGACACGACACCCCGACGCACCCGACACTCGAAGACAACAACGTCCGACTCTTCATCAATAGCCTTGACGAGGTCGCTCTGATGGACACGAGAGCTGGCTACACAGGGATGAGGGTATCACTCGCGGCCAAACTGAAAAACGTTTCCTCATATAGCCCTAAAAACGTCCCTGAGCGGCTTCTGTTGTGCTCATAAAGAAAAAACACGGCACCGTAACTTTGTCTGTTTACTACAGAAGGCTAAAGAAAATCACAAAAACAGACGTGTACTCTCTCCCACCAATTGATGACGCCCTCGACTGCCTCTTCCACAACTACCTCTTGTTACTGGATCTGAAGACTGGGTACTGGTAAATTGCAGTGGGTGAGAGGGACAGTGCTAAGAAATCGTTTATGAAGCAGGGCGGACTGTGCCAGCTGAAGGTGATGCCGTTTCCAATGTGCACGGCACCAGCCACGTTCAAAGGAGATATCAACACTGCCCTAGCCGGCGTCAAATGACGCCCCTGCCTCGCGTAGTTCGACGACATTGTAGTATACGCTCGGAGCTTCAACGAGCATCTCGCAAGGTTGGAGTCGGTACTTGAGAAAATTCAAATATCAGGAATAATGCTAAAGGCTGCAAAGAGCGCCTTTTTGGAACAGGTACTGAAGTTTCTGGGCCAAGTCGTCAACACCGAGGAAGTCCTGGTTGACCCCGGGAAACTTCAGCCATCACCAGCTTACTGAGTCTGAAAGAAAGAAAGGCGTGCGATGGTTTCATCGACTGTGCGCACACCATCGGCGCTTCGTAACAAAATTCGCCAACATTGCCGAACCCCTTGCCTGCCTGACTAAACACAGCGTACAGCTTAGCTAGAAATAAAAGCATCTGAAGGATTTCTGTAGCTGCAGCAACCCCTGCAAACCCCGGCTGTGCTTGCTCATTTCGACCGTAATGCCGAAAAACAAATTCACACAGATGCCAGTGAGGTAGGCTTGGGTGCCGTGCTCGTTCAGTAGCAAAGCGGTGGCGAAAAAACTTATCGCTTGTGCAAGCCTCGGTGTGCCTAAGTAAGAAAGAAACCATTCCACGCCTCAAAAAGAGTGCTGTGCCATAATATCGGCCATTTTAACGCCAGCTCCCACGTCAACACCCTGTCATTTAGGGTGATAACGGACCACCACGCGCTGTATTCGCTTGCAAATTTAAATGACATTCTAGCCGCCTCGTACGATGGAGCCTGTGACTACAGAAATTCGACGTCACCATCATTTAAAAATCCGGTAAAAACATTTACACGGCTACTGCGTTTCACAAGCCCCTGCCGACCCGCTGTGACAGGACTTTGATGATTGCGCCGCGTCTTCCGCCATCGTTAAGGAAAGTAACCTATTGTCCCAGGAGCGTGCCGACCCCGAATTACCCACCATCGTCGGCATCATCGAAGGACACAACGACAGGCCCCGTGTCAAGGAAAGTTAAGCTCAAATTCGCTGCATTCTACCTTAAGAATTGCGCGCAAGTGAAGAACGTCGACCCAATTGCTGGAACGCGGTACATTTTTGTCATTCCCTCTGGCCTCCGTCCCAAAATCTTGGAAGCGTGCCACGGCGAACCAGCATCAGGGCACCTCGGCACAGAACGTACGCTTCGAATGATCACCACCAAGTACTGCGCACTCTCGTAAAGATCAAGGCTAAGTACGTCACCCACTAAGTCGAAACCGGCGGAGACTACCAGTGACGCTAAACGCAGTGACAACACCCGTCGGACTTCTGCAGCCGATCACTTTGCCATCGCGGCTTTCGAATAGATCATAATGGACCTTCTTGTCCCATTCGCATGCGACTTAACGGGAAAAACTCAATAGTCGCAGTGGCAGGCAACCTGATGCGTTTCGCAAATGCCGCAGGTACTTCCAGGGAGACAGCTGAGGAAGTTGTGAAATTTTTCCTCCATCAAGCTGTGGTACGACATGGAGCCCCTTGAGTTCTACTCACGGACCGCGAAACGGCATTCACTGCGGAGCTCATGCAAGGTGTTCCACGCTCCAGCAACGCAGATCCGCAAAGACGATAGCATACCACTCCCAGACGAAAGGACTAACCTGACGGTTAAACAAGACCATCGCGGAGATGTTGTCCACATACGTCGACCTTGGACATAAGAGATGGGACGCCGACCTCTTTTAACTAACGTTTTCTTGCAACATCGCTATCCAGGCTACCATGCAGGTGACACCATTCTATCTTGTATACGGACGACAAGCGATGACGATGGTGGACGCCATGCTGCCAACGTAGAAGACGACGGCCTTGACGCCTATGTTTACGGGTACCTACACCATGCGGAGGAGGCCCGCCAGCTTCCTAGCGTGCGACAGACCAGGAGCTCGTGGGTGCCGTATGCCTACCCTCTAAAACCGAGACGTCGACTACAAACACGGTGATCCTGCGTGGGTTTCGCCTACATTTTAAGGATGCGGACTCAGTGCGAAGCTCCTGCGACGATAGATCAGACACTCCAGACTTCAGTGATGTGTTGGCCACGCTATCTATAGGGGTGTCCCTGATGGTGCCTCCGGCACATCACAACGACATACGCGGCCCAAAATCGTCGACGTGGTTCCCCTCAAGCCTTGCTACGCAAGATGGGGGTCATTTTATTATTTGGATAGCCGATTTAATTCAGCATCGGGTCGAAGTCCCCTTATGGGGGTTGTTAGTGTCCCTAGATAAGGTTACAGAGTAAGTGACTTTTTACTGCGCAGCAGCATATGCCTCACCACCGCAGCTTTTATTCCTGTGAAGCTGATTTACTCGCCGCCGTTCCGGGGTTCTCCCTCGCCACCGCCGGCCCCTCTTTAACAAAGAATTTCACAATGGTTATTCCCCTCGCCATCACCGATGCCTCTTTCACAAGTTGCGTAGTCGGCTGAGAGGGGCTGTAGCGCCGTTATCAGTTAATAGCGGAGGTACGACAGCAATGCAAATGGGTGCACAGTGCACATCTCTCGAAAGCCGCCGCCACCCCCACCGGCGAGAATGTAGCCGCGGCCGTTGTCGCCTAAAATTCCACCTTTCCCACAAGCTTTGGGTGCTGCCGGTTAAAAGTATCTTCCCCGTTGGAGCACATAATTCTTCTTTAGCTTGAAAGCCATTCCGAGAGGCATTGTCGCGTCGTCTAGCTGGTAATAGTTCTTCTGGAGGAAAAAAAATATCTCTTATTACGAAGTCCCTCTCTGCCTTCGCC
Organism: Haemaphysalis longicornis; assembly: GCA_013339765.2. Taxonomy (NCBI): domain Eukaryota; kingdom Metazoa; phylum Arthropoda; class Arachnida; order Ixodida; family Ixodidae; genus Haemaphysalis; species Haemaphysalis longicornis. The sequence goes on along the minus strand of CM023451.1, from coordinate 47,155,352 downwards.
GATGTATTTACAGCTAATTATACATGCATCGCTGGTTGCTGGTTTAGGCGTTTACGGGTTGAGAGTGGAGCGACGAAGCATGCATGCAGATCAGAGCTTATTGCGGCTACCGGTGACGTACTCGTTGTTGTGGTGGAAGATTTAAACTCCGAGTCTCATGGCTCAATGCATCCTTCAAGCTGTCCTCCGCAATCGAGCGGTTTGTGTCTTGGTTGGTGTGTTGAACAGACAATAAGATGCATACTACTGGGCATAGAAAGGGACAACCATTTGTTTGTCCGCTAGAGTAAAGGTGGAGGCCTTCGTGGTGACAACGCGCTATGGAACATACGCATGTCGTTCGCTTGAAGGAAGAAGTTCCGAAGCTAAAGAAGCGTCAGTCTCAACAGAAAGGTTCGGACTGACGCTTCTTCACACACAAAAAAAACGAAAAGCCGCTGCGAATCCTTTCTGGCTGCACAGCAACTGCCCGCTTGGAGCGCCGATGTGGGACAATATCACTTGTGCAACCTAAAGGCCAACATCACCCAAATTTTTGTCAACTTAAAAATAGTGTCACCACATAGTAGGCTAAAAAGAGTGGGAAATGCAAAACACTGCGTTTCAAACACGACCGCGGACGCCACAAACGGCTCCTGAAGGTTGTCGTTTTCGGGAGTCGAACTCGAAAAAAAGGCGGCCATTATCGGCGGCCGGATGTGAGGTAGATGATGGAACGAACGCGGGTGTGCCCGTTTCTGCAAGGCCTCGCGGCAGCCTCGAAGTCCGCATGGCACCGTCGCGTTTCGCTCCGTAATTTCCACCAATGAACCTTGACTAACATATTGCCGAGGCTAATACAGTTTGCTGGAAGTTTGAATTCGCGGTGCCATCAACCGAGATGAAATAGTCTATCGGCGCTTTTTTTCCATAAAATAACTGCGGAGTGGCCGTCCTCGGCATTGAAAGTAAAAAAGCTAGTATTTTACTTGTATGATATCGAAAATCAGCTGTCGTTAGCCGGCTCCTTGGCTGTCAGCCCGTTCTCGGTTTTTTTTTGTTTTGACGTGAAGGAACAACGCACGGGTGACGATCAATGATCAACTTTTTTTGCTGTATTAACGTGCAGGCAGCCTTGTGAATATTTCTTCAAAAACTGTCAAATATTTGCACATCGAGGATTAAGTTGTTAAATCGGTTTGCAACGAGTTGGTAAGCTTCAAAAGCTAGATGAGGCAGTGAAACACGAAAAAGTTACTTATGTACCGCACTTTTGTACTCTCACCAATTTCAGGTAAACTAAGTTTAACACTCTACAAAACAAGTACTTTATTTTTCAAAAATATAAAATAATATAGTTTATTATTTAGCGGAGCAGTAGTTTTGTCAGATTTCGCATTCCGCAAAGACGACGACCAATCTTTGTGCGGATATTTTATTACATGAACAAGGCTGATTTTATGTGCAGAGAACCTTAGGATCGCACAATATCTGTCCGCGTCTGTGCGCATAGCATTTAAAAATCGCAAAAATCTTACAGACACCGGTAGGATTCGCGCCTGTGCATGGTAGACCAGACAGAGTTAGTGTCCGTCGTCTTACCCAGTGGGCTACGACCGTGAGTTAGTACCCGAGAGTCAAACGGCTTCCTCCCTCGCATGTAACGCTGCGGAGTACCTTAGTACCTCCAAATGTCCATCCGCTTCCCTCCATACGCACACCACCATGAAGCGAAAATCAAGCGAAATTCGATTTCAGCCATGAGTTGCAGTTTCCTTTGGGGAATAATCAAGGTGCAACTCACGGCTGAAATCAAATGACGGTGGGGGCGCAAATCGGCTGTCACTCGGGGAACAACTTGAATGTCATGTCGAGCCCCCGTACTCCGCACCCTCGCCATCATCCACGGAGTGGAGGGGCAACCATTTTTACTTCACTTATCGGGACGTGGGGAAGAGAAAGCAGCACTGAACGTTTATACAGAGGCATAGAACAACTCAAGTTTGGTCGTCCAACTTTTGGAGTCATCTAAGTGTTGGAGCTTAAGTGGCCAGCTGCCCAGATACAACAAGTATTGTCCGCGGGATCGCAAGTGGTCCTGGATTTATAAGATATTGTTTTTGTGGCAGACGCCACCGGCATGATAACTCGACAAGGAAGTGCGTGTGTCTCACTATTTTTATAAGTAAATATATTATTTTCAGGGAAAAACATCTTGCTAAATACGGAACCATCGCAAGCTCGCGTGCAGTTTGTTGGTTTGTATAAAAATGGCGGGCATTGCTACCTATTCGGTTAGTTTTAAAACACGTGATGCTGACCACGGGACCGCAGAGTTGCCAGCGAGCGCATCCCTGCGCAGGGCCTCCCGCTGTTCCAGTCACCAGCCAAGCGTTAACTCCTAGGTACAAGTTCCTCTTCGCCGTCACAGACTATTCAAAACTTGCTTCCCCGACTTTCCTCCAGGTGCAAACGTCGTCTGATCGCAGCTACTTTGAACGCTTGCAGTTAATGTGCTAAGTGGGCATCGGGCTCATAATTTCGACATGGTGATTTTTACAGCACAAACAAGTTCTTTCGATCCCATTTGGGCAAAGAAAAATTGGTGTGCAGTTACCCTTTAATGGTCTTTGAGGGCGTCATATTGCACAGTGTCTTTAACCTCTAAGCACATGCTCAGTACCACTGATTGGTTTGTGCGTGCACGGAGTGGGAGTGGAAGGAAGGAGGGGAGAAAGGGGGCACGCGCAGCTATAGATTTCCTGCCCTTACTTAGGACATGTCCGTTGTGTTGGCGTTAGGTTCAAACGTGGCTGTCAAACAGCCCAATGCGACCCTGCCAGCGCACCCAGTTTTACAGGGGATTGGGTTGGCGTGTTACAAAGTGGGAAGGGAAAGAGGACACTCCACGTTTTTTGGTTAGGAAATAGCTCGTGCCTCTCCAAATTTTATTGAGTTAATTGGCTGGGAAGTATGCTCAGTCGTAAGTTTAGTGCACTTTGTGGAGGGCATGCAGCTTCGTAGGTAATCCGTTGTCACAGGATGGAAGGGCAATAATTTTTTTTCTAGTGTTCCGAGCCGCCACCGTGACCATTGCTCAGTTTCGCATCACGTGATATTTGTTTACACTGCGACGGTTCATAGGCACCGCTATTTTGTTTTTTATGCATTTGCTGTCGGGAAACTGTGGTAGTCCCAGCTTGTCCTTCCTGCTGTGCGACTGCGCGCGACTGACATCATCCTGAGCGCAAAGAAAAGATGACACGCTTCGCCGCATTCCGGATACAGAAGTTCACGGTAAGATACCCTCTTGCTGCGACTTCGCCGCTGTTGTTTACAAATTACCTCGTTGACGTTAGCGGTGAAGCCGCAGAAACGGCAATCTAGTAGCACAGATAAATACCAAATTGGCAGCCGTTGCTTACTTGGGTGTCTCTGTAACGGCACTCTGTATAATATTTAGTGACTGTGGGGTGGTGGGTGGGGGTTAATAGCAAAAACTGCGCCTATGTTTTTTTTTTTTTTCCTTTTGGGGTTGTGTTGCACGGTGTCAGAACGAAATATTTTTCGTTCCGGTTTCTGTTTCGTTCGATAAATAAAACTTCCGTTCCGTTTCAGCTCCGGAAGAAAAAAAATGGTTCCTAACAGTTCTTAACAGTTAGTGTTTCCGAGCAAACAAAAATAGGTTTGTGAACTTGTAGGAAAGATTGAGGATTATAAAATTTCGTTTAAAAAGGTAAAGTCATGAATATTATGTTATTGAAAAATGTAATTTTTGAGGATCTCATATAGTTGTGATGTTATTGTAAAACGTTTAAAATGGTCTGTCTCATAAAAAAGAACTCCTGTTTTTAATCTTAAAAAAGATTGTATGAGAATAGGTAGCAATGGATTAACGTCAGCACCTTCAGCAACCTGACCCTCGATATATATCCAAGCGAATGCGTAACAGCACGAAAATTGGTGAATAATAATGGCGCACATCTGCATTGTAATCGTATTTTTGAAAAACTATTAAAGATAATACTGCCCTGCCCGAAACTGTTGCTTCCGCTGCTTAGGAAATGTTTTCCGCTGCACTCTCACAGCACTTGCGTACAAGTGCAACATGAGTTTTAGCTGTTTGCATTGAGTGCGGCTGTAATCCGCTGTTCGCGCTGGTAGTGGTGTATGTTCACACCAAAGGTTGTATTTTTGTGTTTGTCATACATGTGTTTATTTGTGTGGTGTTTATTAATATGTATCACAGCCCCTAAACAATGTAGGGCTAATGCAGGTATTTTATTAAACTAACCAAATAAATAAATAAATAAAGGCGTGACGTCTGCATCGCAATCAGATGACCGCGGCAATTACGCGTGGAGCTGAGCACTGCGGCTATCGGAACAAACGGAGAGAGTATGGCAGCAGGCACCAAGAATTCCGAAGGAGAGTGGGCGCCAGAAAGACGAAAGGCCATTTCATACCAGAGAATCAACGCAATTGTCCATCTCACTAAGTGAAAATTGAAATGATTCCTGAAATACCTGAAATTGCCTCTCAAACCGAAAACAGAAACGAAATTTTTCGGTTTCGCTCCTGAACAAAATGATTATTAATTTTACGTTTTCGTTTTCGTTCCAGCCAGAAATATCGTTTTTTTTTGTTTTTCGTTTCCGGTTTTCTTTTCGTTGCGACACTATGGTTGCCAGTGTCTGGCTGCCCCCGGCTGTTTTATCCATGTAGGGAGTGAACCGCGCGTTCATGTGCAGCTCTCCCGCTCATGGCAGTCCTTTCAACAGTGATTACTCTGCAATTTTTTAGCCAAATGAAAACTTCTTTTGCACAGCTAATACGTGGGGTGAATACTTGCTTTGTGCACAGTTTCAAGTCGCGCACGTTGCGCGACTGGGTTCCTGAGCCATGGGAACTATCCCATAGAAATGCATCGGGAGGTAGATTTGATAGCAAATTACACAACAAATAGTCAGAAACCTGAAATGTTCTTTTAGCGTTTTAATCGTCACGTTGGCTTCTAGATTTATGCCAAATATTATTTTCCTAAAGTGGTTTTGCTAGGTTCCCGAGAGGTTGTAATTTTGAGCGAGAAAGCTTGGTATGATTGTATTTTTGTATGCCCCGCACGCATCTTTTCTGATACGAACAGGGTATAACCCTTTCATCATTCAAGCAGACTGTTCGTCTTTGATCATGATTTTAGAGATGTGATTCGAGGTTTTTCGAGCATCAACGCTAAAAGATAAATTCTCCTAACGGAAGCATTGCGTTATACGTTCCGCATAGGCTCATCTGTGCACATCACGCTGCTAACTGCTTCCTCGAAGCGTGGGTTTTTTTAGTTACTTCAGGAGCACAAGTTAGCTCCAATAAACTTGATTTCTACAATAACCTGAGTCTTCATTGCTTCAGGACAATATAAAAGTTGTCCTTTCGCCAAAAGTATAGTCAACTAAAAAAAGTTGATGAACGAGTTTTTATGCCTTGACGCCAGAACGAGATCTCGATACGAAAAAGCTATTACAGTGGAACCCCGATAATAACACTTTCAAGCGACCGCGAGAAAGCGTCGTATGACCGGGTTGTCGTACGACCGGGGTACGGGTAAATGCCGGCCTAGTAGACGGTCTCACGGCACAGGGGGGCAAAAAATTTTTGACTACTATATTTATTGTGTTCTTGTGTGATTTGGAAACCATTATGTGAAATGTCAAGTTAAAAAAAAGCAACGCCTATGTCGTGCCCCCTCGCCTTTATAGCGTCCACCTAGCCCACCAGCCAAGCTCTGGGGGCTACGCGATGTACGGGCGAAGCGGTCGAGCAAATGGAGAGGGGAAAAGGCTATTGTGACACTGCCAAGGCCAAGCGAAACGAACCTTTGAGCGGTCGCGTGCCGTGGCTATTGGGTCATAGTTGTCAACACATAGCTGTTTTCGCTCCCCACAACACCCAGTAACGCGAAATAAGATAATTCAACCTTCGCGAGCAAACCGTGTTGCGGATAAAATGATAGCACGGTATTGGTATGTACAGTGACTGGCTGCGGCGGCCAGCGAGTGATCCAAAATGGCGGTGCCAACGGGTACGTGTCTTCAACAATCGCCTCCTGTATTTCGCTAAGCACTTGCGGCGGACGCGCGTGAATTGAGGCACTCTAGCAAAGAACAGAACGGAGTGACCACGCGGCTTTGAAAGAGATTGATAAGCAGACAGCAGTGATATAGGGAGTAATAGCGTTGTGAAAGTGTGAAACTCCGATCGAGCGGGCGGGGAAAGTGGCGGCACGCTCATTGCCGTGGGGTTGCGTCGTATGCTTTTCGCGTCCGTCGGCGTCTCAACATGAGATTCAAATTCACCGTCCACCAGCCACCCTAACTTCGAGTTCTTGCGGCTGGTGCGTTGGCGTACTGCTGCGGTGTCGAGCCGTGACAGGTTAAGCCCGCTCACCAGAACACGCCTGCTTGCTTGGGTCTGTTCTGTAAGTGGTCTGGCTCGTCTGCGGACCTGTGGACATCAACCAGCATCAATCGGGAGTCAAGTATAAAGAAGGTAAATAAGAGGTGGCGAATCGGTGTAAAATAAGGGAGCTGCGCCGGTTTATCCGCGCCACGGTCATTCGTATGAAGCAGAGCGCATGCACCCGAGCGTCATATCATTGGGTTTTAAAGAAATTGTTTCTATGGAGAGTTTGCCGGGACCGTGGTGATCCGTCGTAAAAAGCGGGTAGTCGTAAGTCCGGGGGACGTATCAGCGGGGTTCCTCTGTATAACAGCCTATGACTGTTATTGAGGTAGAAAAATATACATGACTTGAACCCCAGTAGGTCGCCCGGTCCACATTGGTTCACGATAGCGTTGACACGAAATGTATGAATGAAGTTTCCCCGTTGTTTCCAAGCATTTCAAATAGTATAAAAAGCTTAAGACCCCTCCGCTATCATTTTCAACCTCTCATGCCGTACTAACCCCAGAACAAAACATGCCAAAAATCGGGTGTTGTGTTATCGCCCCAGCAATTGTTTCTTGTACATGTTTATATAAATGCTGGCAAAAAGACTGCAGTAAGTTATAGCAGACTCTGCAAAGCCCCACAAAACATGTGCGATAAAAGGATAACCTATTTTCCAAAGAGCACAAGGTGCGATGGGTTACAGCTACAGTGATGCGATGCTAAAGGAACGGGTGTTGGTATGATTCAGTTGGATTTGGAAAAGAGTGTATGATCGTGTACCACATGTCCTTCTATTCCTCATTATGAAATGTATAGATGTAGGTTCTGTGATTTGTGAATTAGTAAGAAATGCCTACGTTTTTTGTACAACACGCTTGATAGTGAACAAGCACGTTAGCAAACGTACTTCACGGAATTTGTTCTGAAGTCGCAATCTTTTGTTTGTTCATCAATTATTCGGGTGTCTGCCACTTCGATTTCTCAGGTCCTCGTTGATTTTGCTTCTTGCACACTGTGAGCGCACATAAAAAACAGCAGCGTCGAGCAGGCAGCAGCCTTTAGAACCTAAATTGTTGGTAAATTAGGTAAAAAATTGGGATGTATAGTCGGACAGGCGATGCACAGGCTCCATTTTTTTCATGCCTGGAAACGGGAATAATCCACGACACACCGTCAAGAATACCTGAAAGTGATTATTTTCACTGAGGGGCATCTTGAGATTCCGTGGAATACCTCGTGAGTGAGTTTTTTCCAAAAGTTCGGCGACTTCCTATTACCTACTTGGCCGCGGGTCCGCAAGGCCCGACGAGGAGTACGGCTGTGCGACACCTATCCCGGCAGCCGAACGAGGATGTACTCGTGCGGGGTCTTGGCGTGGACGATCGTGCTACCCTCTCCGGTTTATCCACGTAACTAAAGGTGTGAATTTGTGCCTCTGTTTATTGTGGACATTAGCTTGTTATTCCAGCCGGTACGACTGCAGGCCGCTGGAAAGTAGCGTCGTATTCGCCTACCCGTGCTGCGCGACGGCTGGCGGCCCTCATTGGAGGCTTCACCGTTGACACATGCGGTGATTATCCCATCCCCTCTCCACCTGCCGGCCTGAGCACAGCGGGCAGCGCGGGACTTCGTGGCTTTGCGGCGGCGGAGAAGCATGGCCCCGCGTTCCTGCAACTTTCCGTACTTTTCTGCACACTGAATGGCTGCTCGGACGTTCGGGAGGGCGTCGTGACAGACCTTCCATGAATTTCCGAGGGGTGTCACCACTCTTCAGCGCATAGGTGTGGATCACGTAACGGGGAAGGAAGATCAAATGGAATACCCGTGCGTTGGAAGCTAGAACATTGTGCGCATTCGGCAACCATAGCGGAAGCCACTGGCGCGTGGTCGTCCACGCACAACAAAAAGTGCTTTTTGTAGTATTCTCAAGTGCAGGCTCTACAAGTGTGTGCTCTACCATCTCAACAACACCTGGAGGCCACTCGAGTAAAATGTCATCAACGAAACCAAAACGGACTCTACCATGGAACCATACACCTATCTTTGCGTCACCAAAACAGTCAGAACAGACCCGCCGCGGTGGCTCAGTGGCTAAGGCGTTGCGCTGCTGAGCACGAGGTCGCGGGTTCGATTCCCGGCCGCGGCGGTCGCTTTTGTGATGGAGGCGAAAAGCAAAAAACGCCCGTGTTTACGAGATTTCGGCGCACTTTAAAGATCCCCAGGTGGTCAAAATTAATCCGGAGCCCTCCACTACGGCGTGCCTCATCGCCTGTGTTGCGTTGGCGCGTTGAAACCCTACAATCAATCAAAACAGTCAGAACAGCCTGTACGCCCGTGAGCCGTGAAAATCTTCAGTTCACCGAGGACCACTGTCACCCAAGGCTGCTCCGGTGAGCAAACTCTGCGGCTCAAAACGTCACTCTTTCGTCAGCTCTCCGAAACCTTATAAAGTACCCCAGTCTCTCAACGCAAAGTGATCCCGTGGAAATTCAAATCTGTGGACGGAATGTGGGTGACTACACCTCAAAAGCTATTCATAAAGCTCGAAAAGTTCCACCTAACACCTAGTCAACTGCTGTTCTGGCCCTGCTCGCAGTAATTGCAAAACGAACGAAGAAAACCGTGCGAACCACTTAAGAACTTGCCTCGTGTATGTAGGCAGTCATCCTATAAGGACAGCACCCCAGTGGCTACAGACCAAAAAAAATGAATGGACCAAATTTAGCGGATTCTGCCAAAAACGTTTCAAAACGTGATTTAAATTTCCGGAACCATAAACAGTGGCGAAATTATGGTTACAACCAAGGTTCCCCCCAAAAAAGGAACCCCCAATTTAGGCTGTAAACCTGATACCTGCTAACGATCCGTAGTGGCCGAGCAAGCCCGATGAAGTATGACACGACCGAAGAAAAACGCAAGGAAAACAGCAACTAAGCAGAAAAAACTACACAGAAAGAAAAGCGAACGCACAATGAGCGAAGATCCGTCAGATCCGGCCTCAGACACTGCAGAGGTTTCTAAAGAAGTGCTTCTTTCCGAGACAGACAAAGTAGAAACACTAAAACAAGTGCAGGGATACAAAGAAAGAACACTTCCCTTTACAAACGCAAACTTAACAGAGGACTTCGCATCAGAAAGCGGCTTCCCGGAACAACAGTCGACAATGAGTAAAAGCGCTGAAGACTGTGAAAACGATTTCCCTAGCCCCCTACAAGCTCTCATAAGTTATCCAGGCAAGGATGATTCTCTGCTGTCCAAGCTGGCGAAGAGTGATCGCATATTCTTTAACTCCTTGCTGTCGATTTCAAACAGGTGCCAAGAACAGGAAGTCCTCGCAAAGGCTGTGTCTTTCTACTAACAGTAAAGACGATTGCGATTGAAGCAACTAAGAACGGAACGTTGCACAAGGGGAGGAAAGGGTCTCAGGGAGGCGTATGCCATTATTCCAGTAGCTCCCATATGACCCAAGGAACAATTCCCAAAGTCTGAGCCAGACGAACCTGTAGCAAGGCACAATATGAAAGCTGCACTTGTAGTGCAGTTAACCTTCTTTACGTGAAGGTAATTGAGGAAATCAAGAGGATCATTGACCCCACGGACATAGGCTTTAAAGGGACCCTGCAACACTTGCCATCGACTGCTAGTAATGTATTTTGGGATAAAGTCTATTGTCCCAGAAATCTCCTCCAGCAAGAATATGAAAATCCGTTCTTAATTAACGAAACTACGCGCGATGAGAAATCGCGCATAATCGTTCCCTCTCAACTCGACCGCGGACAACGCGACGAAAGCTGCGGTCTCCCTCCTGGAGAGGGGGCGGCTCCCGGCGTTCTCTTCGGCGGCCTTCGATATATCACATGCCGGGTAGTTGTCTCCTTTTCTCCACAACGCGTAGGGGCCTATTTCCAGTCTGGTGCCACAAAAAAGCAGGCATGGGTGCCTGCTCGCAAGTGCGCGCTCGGGCTGGTAGGGCGTTTTTGAAGCAATAAACATTTGTAGTCGAGTGGTCCCGTTGAAAGGGAAGTATTGAGCTCATCGCTCAAGCTCCGCGCGCACTCAAAACACAAAAAAAACGGCAAAACTGTGCCTCCAGGTTCAGGCATAGAAGAGGTTCGTATACAGCGAAGACGACGACGGAAATGGGGAAATCTAGCCGCGATGTTCACCAATGACAGCCGATCGGCCAGCCATGGCCTATGTGACGTCCCTTAGGCCATGCCAGGGGTTGCATAATGAGGACAACTGAATTGAGAGCGGTTGGTTTTTCCGCGTCTTTCACATCGATTTAAGCGCTCACCGCTTCACGTGCACGTGTAATATTTGACTCCGGTATTACTGGCAGTGTAATCTAAACGTCGCGCAGGTTTACTTGCACTGATCAAATGGTGTTGCAGGGTCCCTTTAAGGATGTGAATATCAGGCCGTCAACAGAAAGGGTAGTCATCTCTTACACTTGTAAAACAGGAATAGACAGACTTAACGAAATTATCAAGACACAAGAAAGCTTGAAAAAAGAGTTCAAGACAAAAGTCCGTTAGGCAAAGCTCCCAGAAATCAAAATTCTCGGCATAGAAGAGGACATCGAGACACACTCCATCCCGCAACGTCTCATCAAGCAAAACCATCTCGACTGCTCGGAGGAGGATCTCAAGTTCAAGGCATCGTGGGAAGGAAAACATGGCAAGACAGTCATCCTGCAAATCAAGAAAAAAGAATATAATGCACTGCTGGGTGAAACCCATCTGAACATTTCTTGGACAAGCTGTCGTTTTTTTATTACACATTCCTCCCACGCTGCAGCAATTGTTCAGTCTACGATAACCTGTCAAAGTGCTCCAGAGTCAAAGTGCTCCAGGTGCTCCGACGACCCCCACTATCAAGGCTGCACCAGGCCTCCCTCCTGCTGGGTATGCAGGAAGCACAACTAGGGCAGCGGTGAGGACATTGACACGCGCCATCCTTCTCCTCCCGCGACTGCCCGACTTACCTTCGGCGCATCGCGGAAGAGGATGAACACATCTTCTTGTCAATGTGGGAATAGGCTAATAGTAAGAAATTTTTGAGCAGCCAGAAGATCTTCCATTTATGCATATATGTACGTGCTACTCCTGCAGTGACTATAGCTTCCAACTTTCAATGTGGGAATGGGCTCATAGTAGGGAATTTTTCAACTGTCATAGAAGAGCTTCCATTTGTGCATATATGTACCAGCTAATCCTGCAGTGACTATATCTTCGAACTTTGAACGATGAAAAAGGACAGAGTGAAAGAAGCACTTAAGGCGAAATATGTCGTGAATGTGGCATTTGGGGCTCTGGTCGGGAAAGTACCGACTGCAGTATTAGAGGAAACTTGACAAATTACCTGTTATTACGACACTTATAGAAAGAAGTAAATGTTATTACGACATTGACTGTTTTTCCAAAGCCTTCAGCGGGTTGCTAAACTAGCTTTGATGCATATAAATGCCAGGAGCTTGAGAAACAAGCTAGATAACCTTATTGTCTTTGAAACAATTAAGCGTGAACTTGATCTGGTGTGTTTTTTTGGAAACTTGGTTGACTAAAAATCATGCGCTTCCATTCTTTAACGGATACCGATCAAAACACATTTTCAGACACGCCAGGAGGTGGGGTGAAGTTGCAATTTACCTTAAAGAATCCATAGCGTTTACGGTCATTAACGACTCTTCTACGAGTAATAAAGATGTTGAGTGCTCAGGAATTCATTTGGGAAAGACCACAGCGTCTGCCGTCTTAGACCTCCAAATGATGACAGGCAAAACTTTAGTATTTTTCTTGAATGATTGGTTCAGTTTGGTAGCAGTAATAACAACTATAGTATTATTATCAAGGATATCAATCTAGGCATGATTTCAGAGGGTAAGTGGTCTCTGCAAATAAACACAGGTACTAGCAAGCCATGTATACACAAATCTCTTACAGCTACCCACTAGAGTATCTTTTGGTAGTGCTACCCTGCTAAATATCTTTCTAATATTAACATCGATGAGATTCAGGCTCGCGTGCTTTCCGTTGATCTTAGTGATCCTTTACCAGTGTTTTTTGCAGAAACAAAAGTTACTGCTAGCGGCAATAGTTGTGAAAGAATTTTTTCGGCGTAGAATAACCAGTTCGGGACTGGAGCAGTTTAGAGACCTTGTGAGAGTTTTCGACTGGAAGGATGGGTTCGCTCAAAACGACTCAAAGCTTATGGCCTCTTTTTCAGTTACATACTAGCGTGCTACTTCTAAGCGTTTCAACCAGTGGCCCAACAAAGAAATTCCCGAAAGGTGCGAAAGCCCTGAATAGATCAACAACTTCTTTAACGAATTAAAAGTAAAAACTCTATGTATCAGTTTTTTGTGCAAACTCTTGACCCTAACCGGCTTCTAGAATTTAAAAAAATATGGAAACAAACTGCAGAGCGACCTTAAAAGTGCCCAGCTTAGATATTATCATCGCCTCTTCGAAGATATACGCAACGATTCAAAAAGATATGGGAAACAGTGAATGTGATAACGGGCTGCACGAAGAGCACACAGTCGCATGTTGCTCGCTTGAACGGTAGACGAGTAGAATCAGCCGAAATGCAATCCCAATGAATAGGCATTTGATCAAAGCAGGAGCTTACATTTCCGAGGTCGATGAAGAATTTTTAAACTCTATTTTTTTAAGTCCGACAAACGCTATCGAGGTGCAAACTTTTATTTTTAACCTAAAAACAACGTCGCACCTGGCATCGATGGTATTGCACCTCTTCCTGTTAAACACAGCGCTTCTGAAATTATTGAAGTTTTAACTTTTATTATTAGTTAGGCCAATTCACACGGGTGGTGGCGATGTCCAGTGTTCTAATTACAGGCCAATATCTGTGTTGACTGTCTTTCGAAAACTATTTGAAGATGTAATACCCAATGCACTAACGACTAACAAATTTCTTCAACACACACAAGTCATTTCAACGTATCAGTGCCGCTTTCAAAAAAACAAGTCAACGCAGGATGATCTGCTTACCCTACTAATAATAAGGACAGTATAATAGAAAATAGAGAAGGAAAGCAATCTACACTCGGGTTGTTCGTGGACCTACAAAAAGCATTTGCTCTATCAATCATAAAATATTGCTAAGAAAAGTAAAAAAAATAGGAATACGCGGAGTAGGGGCTCACTAAGAGGCTTCACCTTAAATTGAGAACAACTCAGCGGGCAATGGATCAGAAGATGATAGGTGTAACATTAAGGGACAAGTTGAGCGCTGAGTGGGTCAGGGAAGACACGCGTGTTAAGGACATATTAGTTGAAATTAAGACGAAGAAATGGACGTGGCCAGGCCATGTAATGCGAAGGCAAGATAACCGTTGGTCATTAAGGGTAACAGAGCGGATCCCTAGAGAAGGCAAGCGTTGCAGTGGGCGGCAGGAAGTTAGATGGGAAGATGGGATCAAGATGTTTGCAGGGATAAATTGGTCGCAGTTAGCACAGGCCCACGGTACCTGGAGAGTAATTGGAGAGGCCTTTGCCCTGCAGTGGGCTTAGATAGGCTGGTGACGATGATGATGACGCGGAGTAGCGGCTGACCTATTAAGGAGCTGTTTAAGAAAGAGGAGCATTTCTTTGAATTTAATGGTGTTTCATCGGAGTTATTGGCAATAGAACAGGGTGTTCCGCCAGGATCAAAGCTGATACAGTTGTTATTCTTAATATATTTTATTCAAAGATGTTCAAAATTGAAAGGGACGAATTACTCGATTAGCGAAGATTTCTCAGCCAGAGTTCGGGATGTAAGAAAGAAGCTCTGGAATTACGGAAAACCAAAAAAAGAAGCTGGAGATAAAGTGGCGCTGGCTCATGACAAACTTTGGATAAACGATGAGCCCTTTTATTGGGATGATGTGAGCAATAAAGTCATCCCTTTAAAAGCTGTACCGAACATTGCGGCGCAATCAAAAAACCAGCGAGAAGACGACCCCAGTGCTACCCCCCTGACGCTAACATTACGACCCAGACGAGCGAACCAGCTTCCGAAATAAGCTTCAATAACGTAAATGCCCGCAGCATCCTTAATAAATCAGGACACGTGGAATCATTACTGTTGGGCCTCAAACCTGACTTCGTAGCCATAACAGAGGCATGGCTAACAGCTGATATCACAGATGACGAGATATCAACGCCCACTTACTCTGTCGCAAGAAAAGATAGACCCACTCGTGGCGGGGGCGTGGCCATATTAATAAAAAACACTATTCCTTTCACTTTTCTCCCAGATGTGGAAAACGTGGAAGCAATCTTTTGCAAACTAAAAATTGGCTGTCAGAGTGTCGCTGTTGGGTGCGTTTATCGTAGTCCCTCGAGCGATCCTGAAGTTCTACGCTCCTTGTATCACTATAGCAGGGTGGCGAATTGGGCGAGTTGGGCGAGTATCACTATATAGCTACACACCTAAAAGGCACCACACTGATCTCGCTTGGCGATTTCAACGTACATGATATCGATTGGCAAGCCATGACGTTTCATTCTCCGAACTCCGATATCGTCTGCTGTATCATGCTAGATTTTAACCTGCACCAACTGATCAAGCAACCCACGCGCACGCAAGGAACAACGTCTAATGTTCTTGACCTAATATTTATAAGCGATCATTACTCACCCGAAAACAGTAAAATAGATATATTTGAAGGCATATCAGACCGCCAGTTGACGTATTGCTCTATACCTGAAGAAGGCCGAATGGTTTCTTTGCCACCACCGACAACGTTTCACGATTTTATGAATGCTGACGATGTAAGCATACTCGACCATTTGACTCACGAATACGACGGCTTCGAAAAGCTTGCGACGGAAAATTCAGCAGACATAGACAGACTATGGCACAAGTTTAAAGATATAATCTTCTTTTGTATGAATAATTACGTGCCAACCAAACGCAAGAGGCCTAATAAAGAAAACCCATGGATTACGCGAGATATCATCCACGCCAAACGAAAGGTAAACCATGGCTTAGAGTGGCACAAAAAGCAACTCTCAATAATCAAGCGTAAACCAACTTTCCACGGCCCTTACCGCTCTTAAATCTAAAATAAAGATTGCTAAGTCTAATTACTTCACTAAGACCCTGCCTAGTTTTATGAAGAGCGCTCCTACAAAATTTTGGAATTACTTAAACCCCAAGAAACGTAATGAGCAACCCACATCACATGAAGACAACGTAAAAACAGCAAACTTACTTAATACCTACTTCTAGTCTGTCTTTACAGTCGATGATGGTAACTTACCACCCATAGGCCCGTTTAATCACGGTACTATGGGACCTCTCACGGTAACCGAAGCCGGAGTATTGAATCTTTAATTAGCCATAGATACAAAGAAATCCACCGGACCTGATAACGTACCAAATATTTTTCTTAAAAGATACTCTGAATGGGTATCAAAATATTTATGCGTTCTTTTTAATAAGTCATTAACTGTGGGTAGACTGCCGAAAGAATGGAAGCTTGCCAAAATAATTCCGGTACATAATTCGGGAAACAAAACAGATGTGTCTAATTTCAGGCCTATTTCTTTGACTTGTACGGTGTGTAAGATTTTTGAACATGTAATCCTTAAACACATAATAACACATCTTGAACGTGAGCACTTCTTGTGCCCTTGCCAACATGGTTTTCGGAATGGTCTCTCGACGACCACTCAACTGTTAAAGCTCACGCATGATTTATCACTAAGCATTGACAGACAGAAGCAAATAGATTTAATTTTTTTAGACCTATCCAAAGCGTTTGATCGTGTACCACATAAAAAACTAATTAAGAAACTTGAATCCACGTTAGGCGATTGGGTCATTGTTAACTGGCTCATTGACTACTTGGCGGATCGGCAGCAGTTTGTTATAGTCCAAAAAGAACCGTCCGAAATTGTCCCGGTCACGTCTGGCGTTCCACAGGATAGTGTCCTGGCTCCAATTCTCTTCCTCATTTACATAAACGACCTACCTGCCCAATCCAGAACCAAAATCAGGCTCTTCGCAGATGACTGCATTATTTACCGAGAGATTAATTCACCTGATGATGACATAATTTTAAATGAAACGTTAAAATTCATTTCCAGGTGGTGTGATGATTGGCAGATGAAAATAAACGTACTCAAATCCGCTTTTTTAATCTTAACGAGGAAAAAATGTATTTCTGAATTTTCGTACACGATAAACGACACGCCCCTTACCAGGGTGACAGAGTATAAATACTTACTGCTCACCATAACGCATGATCTTAGGTGGCGATCCCATATCAACAACATTACATCATCCGCTCTGAAACGGCTATTTTTTCTCAGGCGCCGCCTGCATCTCGCGCCACCTGAGACAAAGCTGCTTGCGTACAACACATTCGTCAGAACAATCTTAGAGTACGCAAACATCGTCTGGTTCCCTTCCGAAAGAGTGCATATTAACAAAGTCGAAGCAATACAACGGAAACCGGTTAGGTTTATATTCAACAAATACAAAATAACAGAGTCACCTTCCGAGTTATTAAAAAAAGCTGAGTTGCTGACCATGCAAAATAGGGCGAAATTAGCGCGTTTAAAGTTCCTGTTTCAATTGCTTCATAATCAGATGAACATTAGTACCACAAACCTCATCTCGGTCGTACAGACACGACCGACGCGTAATAAGCACTCTTTTACACTCACTGAATTCCCTTGCCGCACTAACTGTCTCAGGAACTCCTTTTTCTCTCTAGCGATAAGAGAATGGAACAAACTAAGCCCATCCATCACGAGTGCCACTTCAACGACAACATTTTTAACACTTGTGGAAAAGCAAATGGTGCAAATTTAATTTTTTCAGCTCCAACCATGTGGCGCTACCCGTATTATAAACTGTCGTCATCGTCTGTTTGTATGTGTTACTCTGAGTCTTTTATAGTTCGATTGCTTTTATGGCTGTATGTTTTGTTGAAAGGATCAACCAAATGTATACCTTTTCAGACATGAAGCTGTGTGAGTTTGCTTTTAGTGATGTCAGAGTGTATTAATGTTAGTAATATGCACACCATGATCACTGAAACCGCTCTGTTATTTTACATTGTGCGCTGTATTGCTATGCATTTAGTACTGACTATCACATTCTGTGACGCATTTTTTACACTTCAATGTACTTTTTTTGCCCACCTGCTATGATCTCTCACGAGATTGGCAGTATCTCTAAATAAATAAATAAATAAATATGTGAACGATATTCCAAATATACCTTGTACACCCCTAATTGCCATGTATCACATGATACGAACATATTTTTCTCAGGTGTCAGTACAAAAGAACTCCATTATGAAATAACTAGATATTTATAATTGTTGTCAAACTGGTTGCACACAAAAATTTACAGCTTACCAATTAACTTATTAACAATTAACAGCTTACCAATTACAACAACTTACCAGCTTACTTACCAATTAATAAGAAGATTGATCTAGGCATTCCTATCAAAATTCGGGACAGTATGATCAACAAAGTCAAAGAACAGAAGTTCTAGGAGTATCGTTTCATGAAGAATATTCTTGGCATCCTTATAGAAAACACTTCGGCAATGCCATTTAAAAAAATATTGGCGTTTTCTACAGATTGAGAAGTTTAATACCGGTTTGGTGAGAAAACACAGCTTTATAACACTCTTGTCCATTCAAGGCTTTGCTAAGGAATATTAGCGTGGAGAACAACAAACAAAACAAGTTACCAACGGCTGGCCGTCTTACAAAAAAGAGTTCTGCGTCTATTTGTCAATTTTCACGGGCACTATGCCGACTTGAGAAGGGGTCCACTATTTGTTGACTACAGTATGCCTAAAGCTGACCAAATTTATCATATTGCTCTTTTACAAGATATACACAAAGAAAATCTCCATGGCAAACATAACGACAATAGCAGTATGTACTCTTTCAGGTGTGCCAAAATACATACACCGAAATTGCGAACAAACAATGGCAGGCAGTGTTTGTTGTTTCAACGCACCGACATACTCGACAAAGTTTGAGACTACACTGATTTCAAATGCAGTAGAAACATATGTAAAACACAGGCGCAAGAATACTTCTTAAATCAGAATAACTGCTTCAATTGCTAGAACTGTGGAAGTTGTTTAGACTTGTTTAATGCGGAGGTTTTGTAGTGGTGTCTATCTTTACAACTCATAGTTCTACTCTCATTGTCCACTGGTACTTTGTTTTGCTCTACTCTTTTCCACTGTAATGTTCTTTATGTACCTTTCCCATATTGCTCTGTAGTGCCTTGCGCTCTACATGTCGATGTATTTTTATAACTCACATTAGAATTTTCATCTTATTTGATTTTGCTTCTTCATTGTGCTGTACCAAAGGGGGCAGGGGCCTCTGTCAGGATTTGTATCCTTTAGTCCCAGCCTGCCTCCTTGTACTTCTAAGGAAATAATATTTTTGAATCTTGAATCTTGAATACAAACGGATGATAAGTGAAGTAAAGGTAGACCCATGTTTCGATTTATTGATCAAGTAAGAAAATAGTATCAAAAATGAGCTTGGCGAGCGATCGGTGTGGCTGGTGATGCTCCTTATAGTACAGCATTTCGCAGCGCCCAAAAACATGGTGATGATTGTGGGGATTTTTAGCCCTTTCGCCTACCTCGGGGCTCGACAGCGGAAGCAGCGTGAGGTGTACAAGCGCAGCGCCAACCACCTCTCCCTGGGACTCTCCTACCCGTCCCCTGTGGCAGGAACCTACACCTAGTCGGGTAAATGACCCATCCAGATGCGGACTTTGAAGACGGAGCTGGGGCACATCCAGCTCCGGCTAACCGCACGCGACGGGGCTGTGCTCGAGCAGAGTCTGCGAGGCCTGTCTAACACGCAGATGGGGATGCTCCTGGCCACTTTGGAGGAGGGCATCGTAGTGCCAACCTTACCCTGCCTGGAGCCGCCGTACCAGACACCGGGGAGGCACTGGGTATCATCGCGTCCCTCCCCTGGGTACAAAACAAGCAAACCTTGCCGCTCCAGACCAGTCGCCTGGCGCGGCCGCCCTGTTACAGGACGAGCTGCACCGAGAAATTCATCTTCTCCCGGAAGGCTCCGTCAAGGACAGCAGAGGCGATGCGGCGGCTGCTTGCGTGGTTCCGCAGTGGTAGCCAGCCGGATCGGGATACCCCTTGGCGGTTATCTTCATGGGCTCCAGAACTGTCCTATTGCTTCCACATGCCGGTGACCAGCCAACTAACAGCAGCGGCTATCGGGACCGCTTCCTTGTGGACAAGCTGCACGCTGTGGTCTCCCAAGGCGGTGCCCTTCGGCTCTACTGGTTGCCGGGCCACTCTGGAATCCAAGGCGTCAAGGACGCCACCGTTCTGGCCAGGGAGGCACACATCAAGGGATCCCAAGTCTCTCGTGACGACACCGACTTTCGATTTTGACTACGTGCGCACCGTCCTCCCTGCCCTGGGCCCTATTTGGCAAAAGATGTATCCTGACGCATGGGTTGTGAGTGGCTTTGCGCCGCTGCCGCGGTCTGGGCGCATCAGCCGAGACTCCCGCTGCATGCTTCAACTTATCGGCTCGACTGGTACAACCTGGCAGAATCACTGGCACGGGCTCAAGGACTGCCTTACATGTGCGGCTGTCACAACAAAAGACGCTAAGACATCTTTTTTTGCTTTGTGTTTTTGTCATACGGCATATGAAAGAAGGTGTAAAGATGGAAAGAGACAAGAAGGTTGGAACGCACGAGAACGATAAGAAAGTAGGGAGGAAAGTTAGCGGAGCTGTCCAAAAAAACCGCTAGTCAGGGCACCGATAACCGTATTCAAGTGTTCAGGTAGGCATGCAGCCCGATTTCATGTAGAAAGTTTATTGGCGACCTGCCGCAGTGGTCTTTTGGAACCAGCAGTTCAAGTCAGCTGGTATATCCTAGTGAAGACCAACCACTGTGCTCAGGTTGTCCCTAGCTGTTTTTGTTCCTGCGCACCTCCACAAAACATGCTTCTGCTCCGCACGCACCTCGCTGCGCCGTGAGCAAATCTCCACCGAGCACTCCAGCACCAAGTCTTTCCCTGCGCACCGATTACAGGCCTTACCTGCACCAGCACTGAGGACCTGTTCGTGAAGGGGCATGAGGCCTTCCAACGGCTGGTTATCCCATATCAGCGCCCCTACCTGTAGACGACCGGCCTCACACAGCCGCAGTATCTCGGAGCACGTGTCGAGCTTTTATTCTAGGTTCTGTCTTTCTCGATCTCGTCAACACTTTGTCCTATAATTTCACACGCCCCCTACTTCCCTTCCCCACACTAGGGTGTACGCAGCTGAGCTCTCTGCCGAGCTTGAAAAGATCCCGTCTTATTTATTACATTCTACTTTCCCTCAAACGACACACATGATTTCGAATATACATTGCTGTTTTACCTCTCAATTGTATACGCTACGAGGAGACGTTATTTCAACAATAATATTATATTGCCGCGAAACCTGCCTTATGATTGTGATAAATCACCCGCTTGGTATGCGCCGATGATTCCCATCATCATGAAGGAATTGGCTGTGTCATCAAACTCATTATAGGCGCTACGGGCTGATATGGCCCCGTGGGCATGCAGTCACACTTTAGTAAAACAAACCCGGATAAAGCGAAATATGCTTCTGGCGTACACTCAATGTTCTGCAACTGCGCATGTTAAATGTACTTTAAAGACGATAGTCTTTCTTGGGCTACTCAATCGCTGAAATTTTAGTCTGCATGTCTGCCTGTCTGTGACTCGATTCGGCTACCCGGCCAAAGTGAAACCCAATCTACACAATACGTTTATACCCACAGCCAAATATAAATGCTACGTCCGCTGGCAAGGTTCATACCTGTCAACGTTATCGAGCAACAACAAGAGAGAACGCAAATATCAGGAAGAAAATCAACCCATAAGTGATACTTGCAGTGTTCCTTTAGTAAAAAATTCACAGATGCTTGGCTTTTCTGATATAACTGAAACACTACATAACCTGCAGAAAATATCGCCTGCTTTTGCCCGCGCCACTATACTTTCACGCGGAACTTTAAGAAATCAAATCGCAACACTAACGAAAGGTTCCACTATATAGGTTCCGCGTTTTGCTTGCAATGGACGCGGAGAAAGAAAAAGTTTTTCCACAAATTTGTGGTAGGTTTCCTCGCATCACGCGCGTCTCCGCTGTAGGCAGCGCTGGCATCGAGGCACCTCGGCCTGGAGCAGTAGAACGCGGTAAATTTAAATTGACTTGAGCAAACCTCTAGTGTGTTATCTTGGGAGGAACGAGACGGGTGAGAAACAGCATAAGAGGGGAGCGCGAAAGAGAAGGGAGGCGTTGGCATGGCACGGGCGCCATTCGGCTATCGTCTTTTGTCGACATTTGCAACTAAAGGATGAGATTAGCGGATATGTTCTATAACGAAATAAACAATGAATATACCCAACTCTAAGCGCACGTTTTTGGTCACCAAACGTCTGCCAGCCCGCTCCTGCGCCGGATGAGCCTCCTCGTCGCAGCCTCCCGGCAGGACTTTTGTGAAACGCAGCACCGGGAGCAATCCGCTTATAAACGACGAATTGAAGACGCATTCGCTACCTCCGTTTGAAATGATGAGCCGAGCCTGGCAAGACGTCCCTCGAGGTACAATTCGAAACTGCTCCCACCATGCTGGGCTTTGCGAAGAGGTCGCGCAAGATGCGAGTGCACTGAAAGGAGACGTTTTCGGAAGAACTTGCCGACACTCCGGATGCCTGGCCAGAAAAATGTGGCTTCGAGGACTTTTTGACGCGCGACAACGACATTGTTGTGACAGTAAGCCAGCTCGGTTGTGAAAATGTTGCTGATGTGATGGTTCCGGTGCCGATGCCACCAACGAGAGCCGCCGGAAGGTGTTCGCTCTCGCCCGACATCGCAAAAAGCCCTTTCTGCTACAGATGTTCTGCAGGGATACTGGGGTAAAATTCAGCCATGTAAACAGGAGTTCACCCAAATTATTTTGCATGTCGAGATCGCGATTCCCATTGATAGTGCGAATGCAATCTTCAGGGGAAAATGACTGCCTACTGGAAACAGGTGTATATTTCGGCACAATAAATTTCATTTGTAGTAAATTATCAGTGATGGTGAGTGGAATGGTATATTTTCGTTATCCCATTTTCAATCTACCGTTCACATTTTTTATACAAGTTTGTTATCAAAGTTTGTTAAAAACCGGTTTTGTTATGTCGAACTAATTCGTATAAGAATGAAAGGCGTTGTATCCCGCTGTTCTTTATAACCGGGTTCGAATGTATAGGCATTTCATAGATACGACCCACAACTGACGCATGGCGCCATCTACGGGGATATCAAAGTTTGTGACAAACCGGTTTGGGTATGTCAAAATAATTCGTATAGGAATGTAAGGCGTTGTATCCCGCTGTTCTTTATAACCGGGTTCGATTGTATAGGCATTTCATAGATACGACCCCCAACTGACGCATGACGCCATCTACGGGCATCTTTGTAGCTATATCCAGGTGCTTGTGGCACTCAAGGTAAGCCGTCGGAACCGTTTGGTCTCGCAGAATATCGGTTTTCTTCTTTTGTAGCAAAGGTCCAAACTCCAGTTCATATCCAGTCAGCGTTGATTTCTTTATTTTTCAATGACTGGCCAGACTTGAACAATATTTGTTCACGCATATAATCTATTTAGGACACCTTTATGCATTAGAGACTGGGTTTGGGTAGTTTTATTACCTTTAGGTCAGCTGCTGTGTTTTTCGGTTTTTGTCATTTTACCTCTATTAGGTCGGTTTCGGCTATTGCTGAACATTTTTAAGAATCATGCTTGTTTCGCTTTCGGGTGGGTTTCAGTTCACATTTTTGTTTTCAGTTTGTGTGAACTTGTGCCCTTTAGCATGCTTTCGCCTCTCCATATAGATTAGCAAAGGGTGGGCTCAGCTTGCTGAGGTAAGCGTTTTCGTGTGTTATTTTTTTATAATTGCGCTGTTGTGTCCGTTTTATGGGCGTTTTGGTAGTTATTTTTTTTTGGCTCGAGTTGTTTTTTGTGCCTCAATTTTGTTTCTGTTGAGATATAACCCCCATAGCAAGCTCAGATGATGGCTGGCTGCGCTGACTCGGCAACGGATATACGCGCTCCGGTCTGCTTTGCATGGTTCTTTTGTTATATTTTGGGTCATTAAACCCTGGAAGATGAGCGCGTGCTATGACCGATACCACCGACGTCCACTCCGGCTTGAGGTTCGTAGCACCCCATGATTTTGACCGCTGTTGACTGTCCAGCCCTGCCCTCTAAGGGAGGCCGCCAGGACTGGCCATGACATGACCGAGTTATGACCGCGCACCGACGAATGATATGATTACCGACCGTAAGTATGCAATGGATGAGCAGCGCCGACAACTACAAAACTTTCGCGGCTCTATTGCGAGACAGAAAAAGGCAGGAAGCGAGGTTCTACAAGCCGCTTTACCATCTTCGCGCGACTTGAAATTGACCATTGACCAGCTTAAGAGCGGAGATACCATACTTTATGATGTACACCAGAATATTATTGATCTTCTAAACCGTGAGGAAGTTGAATGTGATTTCTTGAACGCCTTCGCACACCGAGCAAATATTTGCCAGGCCTTCAGGCACGGCCAATATTTCCTTAAGACAACCCATGTCACCTTCTACCATTAAATACCCTGTTAAACGGCGTTCACCGGCAACCCATCGAAACGACCATTCTCACGCCCGCTTAGGTACATCGAATTTGGAAGTCGTCCTACCGACGTTATAGGTTCCCACATATAACGTTGAGCCACGGGAATTGAAGAGGCTTGGGTAATTACGAGGCGACGACCCGAGACCAAACGGACTTTTCCGACATGTTGCAGCCAAATACACAAACGTTCACGTCTATCATTGTGAAAAAAGAAGGGAGAACGCCTAACGCGTTGCGGACATCATGACGTAAACAGCCTCAACTCGTGCTACCGTTAGGCAAGCAGGTCCGTCAGAGTTCAACTGCTCCAGGACAGCGGTGCGAAAACACGCTCCGTCCAACGCGACTGGAGACGCGGGGAAGCGCTTCTCGCCCCTACCAGAGCAGTGAAAGATAATGGAGGCTATTTCGTCCAGTTATGTCTCGGAAGTCTTCGTAGGAAAACAAACTATTGATATTCCAGGCTTCACCATTCCAAAATGGAAAGATGAGGTTAAACACAAGCACATGCCAATATAATCCAGGAATGAGAGGATGTCACAAGTGTAAATGGAATGAGAAAAGGTTACTCAAGTCGCAGGCAAAGATAATTCCGCGTCACTTGAAGCCTACGACAAAAATCGTGAAGTCTAGGACGCAAAAGAAAACACAGAGCTTCCACCGTGTGACTTAGAGCGTATCCTTGGTGCTGCCACCATGAAGGGTGAATCCTTACCAGAAGTTAAACTCCACCAGCTCTTAGATTTAATCGACGAAGTAGTGCGGCACGTGGCCCTGAGGAGCAAATCTGAATTGTTCCAGATCACCGATTTTGTAAAAGCTGAAGACCCCTTTCATTTCGGCCCTATGCGAGCGTCAGACAAGGCAAACACAAGGCCGGTCTGAGACCACCACTAGACTCGCTGCACTAACGCAATGTCAAGGCTTTGAGGGTTGCGCTAGATGATCTTCAGGACAATCGCTGTAAGGCTGAAGGACTGGAAACGTTTCGTCGAACTAGGTGCCAAGTTTGGTTTTCGGCTGCTTCGCCTTGAGGACTCCAGGCTGGGGTATTTCTGAACTCCGTGCATGCACCCATGGAAACGGAAGACGTGCGAATTCTACGACGGCTTGGCAAGAATAAACATTATGCAGACCAAAAGAAAACATTAGTATTACGGATCTGTTCTTTACCTATTGTTTACCTCGGGAGCACGGCAATGTTAAATTCTGCGCTGGGTATGCTCTCATTATTAACATCATAGTAAACAAACTGTCTCTGGCATGAAAATTATTTTCCCCGCAACAGCCGCCGATGGCCCCCATCAGCCTTCCCGAATTCTTCCATTACAACTTGTTTGCTTCTGTTTTATTACAACGCCAATATTGGAATGTGCATTCAACCTTGTTGACCCCCTTCTCGCCGCTTGTATTTTCTGCTTTTTTAAATTAGAGCCTCTATTCACTCCCTTAAACCTTTTTACTGAGGCAAGAACCCCGCATTGTTCTCTGCTAGACTATAATTTATTTTTGAATGATTATATGAACAATAACTTAGGCCTTTATGAACAGCTTTAAGGCCATCATGCTGACATCCGCAAGGGGAAGGAAATCCATGCGAAGCGTAATAGGACGCATGTATCGTACAGCCGTGCAATTCAAAACATCATGAAAAGAACGAGGTGAAATAACTCACCATACATAAGCGCTAGCGGAGAGCTCTCATTTCAAGGAAGTTATGACTATGTATCTACGTTATTTGTAAAAAAGAGATAATACTGACCTCAAACAAGTCATCTGGTGCGGCACCTGATTTATCTTGAAGTGGTCGTTAAGCTGTCCTGACAATAATAAACCACTCAGCTTTCTAAAATGCACTTTCGGGGTATCTAGACAAATTCCTCCATATTTGGAATCAACTTCTTGCACAAAAAGTGCTCAACATGACATTTTCGCAACTCCTTGATACTGCGATAAAAACCTGCCATCCGTATGCTGTGACATCGTCATCGCACTTCCTACTCCATCGAGCGGAGACAACGGGCTCAATCGGATCATCCTGTCATCTGTAGGAACAATTTAGAAGCCCTAGTCACAGCCTGTCGAAGGCAGTCTTCTGTTCGATCTTTCTTTCTCCTCAATAAAGGCTTTCCCCCGAACTGAACCACAGTTTAACCATTTTATTCCGATAACACAAACCATTCTTGATGAGAAATGAGTAGTGTGAAAGCAGAATCCTCAGCAGGTCGGGTTTTCGTACAGCTGGCAGTATGTTTGTAGACGGCCTGTGTAACAAATTAAACAATGAACATACGGCAGCACGCAGGATAAAGTTGCATGGAACTGCAGACAGGAGGCTTTTAGGTTCTGTTGCAAGAAGTCCGGTAACCCCTAACGGTCCCTTTATTTCACTGAAATTTTTTTTTGTTTTTTAACATTGTGCACGTGAAAAATGGTTATAAGTGGTAAAAAACAACTCAATCTGTGGTTTGCGAGCATCATCATGTTCTGTGTTGAGTAAAATATCGCCTACAACAAATTAATCGCACCTAGCCGGACATAGCAAGCTTTTTCTAAAAGCACGTCTGTGCAGGCACAATACATCAAGATATACCCCTTGTCTCAAAACACAAGTACAATAATCGTGTTTATCAAGTTGAATATGACTATTCAGAACGTCAAAATGTTGCCTCAAATACATAGATATAAAATGCAGTCATCTTTACCAATTCTGACAAGTTGTTTTACTCTGATATCTTCTACTCAATAAAAAAAATGTGGCTCCGATTCACGCTGTTAGCGTTGATGGATGTGAAGCTGTAAACTACACCCTAATAATTGCCCATGTGACGTCACTTCAATTGTCACACGTGGCTCTACAAAGAGTGAAACGAGAGACAAGTAAAATATGCTCAACCACACTTTCCATTACTGCACAGCACTGCGGTATGTTCGTCTTCTTCTTCTGACAGTTTCTTCTTCTTGCGTCGTTACTTTCTGTGGTTTACGCATGGTGGCCTGGAATGAGCTGAAGAACATGCTGTACCGGTCTCCCTTTTTATGTATGAAAGCGTAATCACAGCACTACGTGATTTGTTTGCTCTTGGGTACTTTTCAACTCGGGGGTGCTCACGCAACCCTAATCTTTACCTGTATACGCAGTCCCCCTGGGTGGGTATGTTCCTGCTTTCTTAATGATCATAGTTTTCTGTAGACATCGCCAAGTACCTGTGTGGATGGCAGAGGTATACGGCTTCGCAGTGAAAAAAAAGCCATAGGAAGCATGAGTAAACGCTGTTCACGGAAGAATGTTTATAGGAGAACGGAATAACAAGAAAAATTTATGCAGGAAAATTGTTCTGAGCTCATTGCCACCATACTGAGAATAGGTGCTCCTTCCACACGAGTTTCACGCTTCAACACCGCTGTTTGTAAATCAACAGCCAACTGAATTGGCTCTCTCTGAAACGAACACCGTCAAACTGGCCATCAAGGGTATTTGTATAATTTGTATAAAATTTCGTTTTCGCTTTCTCGGGATTGGTTGCGAAGGAACTGCTAAGTGTACTTTTAGAAATCGTCGCTTGCAGAGCTGAGGTATGAAAATCAATTACGGTAACAAAAAAGTAGACAACAACATCTAACGGCTGAACAAAAAATGTGTAGCCTTTTTTGGCATCTTATGGGTGGCGTTTTTTGAAAGCTTGTCTTGATAAGCCTGTACGTTTGTGCAGCTTGAACTTTTAACGTGTACACCTATAAAATGTACACCTATAACAACAAGAGTCATTTCTGCGCTCAAACCCAACCTCTGTTGCTGACAACATTTCAAAATACAGTGATCGCCGCAGAACGTGCACATTCTGCCCGCTTCTTTTCATAATGTATTGATACATTGATCGTTTGTGTATTGATTGAGTAAATGATTGATTGATTGTTTGAAGGTGGCACTCCTTTGTATCTGGCAGTTGACGTGTGCTACCTTAACCAAGGAGCTTATTAATGCATGTTTTACTTGTCTTCATTTCCGCGCAGCTCTCAGCTGCAGGTTCAGGTCACCTTTTTCGCAACAAGGTAGCTGCCGTACGCTGTGTTATCCCGACGCCTTTTTCTAGCCTGCATTCCAATCTCAAGCCGTCACATCTAAACCCTTCAAGTTTCCATTCATTGTATATTACCTTTATAGTGTAGTAATTAGAAAAGTAAATATTTCGCTGCCGTAAACTTTGATGGATAGGAACTCCTTCCAACAAAATTAGTCGGTATGTCTTTCTCTTCCGTTGGGAGACTACCCAAGCCCATAATTTTGAGTATATTTCGCACAAACATCTTCGTCTTCAATCAACCTTTTCTTGCCTGCAAAAGCCGGGATTTTTATGATTTTTACACGAAAGTTGTAACAGAGATGTTCGTTTCTCAAGTAGATTTCTCCAGTCTCCACATCCCTAATGTCGCTGTTCATCACAGGTTTTCTTGTACACACTTGTGTCTTTCTCTTGTCTCCTATTTAAAAATTGTGAATGTCGTCACTTTTCCAGGATGACTCACTAATGGCCCTTTCACTATTCTAGGCTTCCTTAGCCCCTGGGTCTGCACATTTTTCTGCTAGAGATTCCAATTCTCAAAAACTTTGTCTCAGTTTCCCGGACTTCCAAGGATGACAGCCTATTGTGCCATGATACAGCGTTTTATTCTTTTTTATACCACCTAAAACCAATCGCCCTACTGCTCTGTGAATTCTTCCTAGTTGTAAAAGCAGGTCTGATTTTAGGCAAAGTAACATATTCGCAAATCGTAAGCCTGGAAGAATACAGCTGACTTCTAGTTTGTGCTACTCATGCTTTTATTCCTTAATTTTTTGTTGTAAAATTTTCCCCTAATTTTTTCTCGTCTTGGGTATAGTTATTTGTTAGTATCCATTCACGCCTCTGTTTACGAGCTAAGATTGTAACGTCTCATGAATATTCCTGAAAAAAAGCCGCAGTTATACCACTGGGCCTTGAACTCTAAGGGACTTTCATTTCATTTGTTACCTAAAGCTGCCATACCAAGCATGAAAAGCATTGGGCTAGAAGGGCATCGCCTTTTAAATGCTTGAGGAGTTCTAACTTTCTGCGTGCGTCACTTCTCTTCCAACTTTAGGTACATATAAATGATCGAATAACTTTCTTTTAACCGAAAGATCACAGGTCTCATACCCACCTCGGCTTGATTTTTTAAGGGAAAGGAAACCGTGTTAGTTGAGATTGCTTTCATGTATTTTCCTCTCGCGTGTCCCGTTTATTTATTTATGCCTTAAGGGATAGGCCACACGGGGCGCAAAGCATGCAAAAGAATCGTTTGCTATTTTACGGGATTGTTGCCTTGTTCCTGGTGGCACGTCGATTATTCGCCCGCACATTGCTATCAATTATTTTATCCCTACCATTCTGGCATTTCTAAGACATAGGGTGTGCATGTTTCAATGAATCAAGAATAGCGAAACCCTTTTTATGTGCACTAATGGAGATAAAATTTACTAAATCTATCCTTACTTTTGTTGCAAAGGATGGAAGCGAATCAGAGAGGGTTTTTTATCCTTGATACTGAAAAGGGATTTACCCGATATCGGGATTTACCCGATATCATTACACTTCAGCAAACAAACTACCGATGAAGATGGACCCATCGTCATGGACCCTTCGTCACCGATGAAGATGGACCCACGAGCTCTCTCCACGCTGTTAGGCAAACGACTAGCAGCCATACAGCATCTACTCCAGCAATCCGAGAAGATAGGAGTACTCACTGGAATAGTACCAAGTAATGTTAAAGTGGCAGAGAGCGTATACGTGTTAAACATATATTGTCGCTCCAGAGGCCATGAAGGCAACCTTTCCCATGTAATCAAACAAGCACAGCGCATTGCATCCTTTAACTCACTGGTTATCATAGGAGATTTTAACGCTGCAGACCCCTTATGAGATACAGCTACACCAACAAAAAAGGGACCACCTTGCCATCCGTTCTTCAAGAAGAAAACTTCGTTCTGCTACCGGACACGCATGCTCCCACGCGTTTGGGCAATAATGTCTCTAATGACGTCCCCGGATCTCACGATTACCACAGGGAACGTCAAGGCTATGTAGTCTCGCAGAGGTGAAACCCTTTGAAGCGACCGCTTCCTCCTTGCACCACAATACATGAAAATCTATACTGCTCCCCCGTAAGTGCAGCCAAGTTAACGGACTGGCCGAAATTTTGCAAAGGCAGCAATCCAGACTTGACGGTGCAGCCAGCCAGCCCCTCAAGCTGAAGGAATGGTCCACCCGAATTTGCGAAGACATGAATCGCGTTACAAACAATATTCAGCTTACCACGATGGCGTCCTGTGTAGATCCACACCTTCTACACTTATGGAAAGCAAGAAGGAGCGTAATCAAACGATGGAAACGCCAGCGCCCCAATCGTGACCCGAAAAAAGGATAGCTGTGCTGTTGGAGGAAGCAGCCCGCTATGGGGCTCACCTATGCAAAAAAAGTTGGTTATCCCTTTGTGACTGTCTACAGGGAACACTAACTACATCAAAAACCTGCAGACCGCTCCGATATCTAATCGACCCTTCCAAAAGCAAAACAGCATCGAATCACATCATGCAAAAGGTGATTCACACACCCCCGGGGGATTCCGTTCACCTCATGAAGTCTCTCCAGGATAAACGCCTCCCGGTCTCTCCCAAAACCCCACTACCTCCATATACAGGGCAGCCAAATGTTAAACTGGATGAGGGCATTTACATCCACGAAGTCAAAGCAGCCCTTCAGATCATCAGGCGCAACACGGCTCCAGGAGGGGACGGCATAACAAATAAGCTGCTGGCTAACTTAGATAACGAGTCTATTATTGACCTCACGGGCCATCTCAACACGGTGTGGAGGTCAGGTCGACTCCCGGAAGAATGGAAGATGGCAGAAGTGCGCCTTATTCCAAAGCCTGGAAGACCACCGAGCACAGAAAATCTACGCCCCATCTCCCTAACCTCGTGTTTGGGGAAGCTATTGGAAACACATCATCCACAAGAAGGCTACAGAAACTATCTCGAACAGCTACAACATGTTCCCTCATACCATGTGTGGATTTCGCAGTCACCCTCTGTACCCAGGACATACTTCTTCAAACTCAAGGAAGAGGTCATGCTTAAAGCCTCCCGGGACCACCAAAAGCCATACTAGCCCTAGATTTAAAAGGGGCATTCGATAATGTCAGCCACACAGCCATACTGAAACAGCTAAACGGCCTAAACTGCGGGCAACGTACCTACACCTACGTTCGAGACTTCCTCGAAGGCCGAAAAGCTCTTCTCAAGGTGGGTGACCTGAAAGCAGATCCCGTTTCCCTCGGCAACAAGGGCACACCCCAGGGTGCCGTTCTGTCCCCCTTGCTATTTAACATAGCCCTGATTGGTCTCCCTCCGCTCCTGGCTGCCGTACCAGGCATACGCCATGGATTATATGCGGACGATATTACCATATGGACCATTAATGGAATCAGTAGGGGACATGGAGAACAATCTACAGCAGGCGGCTGACATAGTCATTCAATATGCACGGCAGTGTGGCCTAGAATGCTCGCCGCAGAAATCGGAGCTGCTGATCGTCTCAGGAAAGAAGAAACTCTCTCCTGGGTCGCCAACCATCTCCCTGCACATGGACGGCCATGTAATTGTTCCGACTCCACAGGTCAGAATTTTAGGCATGCTTTTCCAAGCGGATCGCTCGAACACCCAACTGCTCAATAGACTTAAGAACACCACAGAGCAAGTATCGCACATGATCCGCAGGATTAGTACCAAGGACGAGGGGTATGCGAGAGGAGGATGTACTAGGCTGGTTCAAGCCTTCGTCGTGTCTAGGGTCACTTACTCCCTCCCCTACGCCATACTCTCCAAGACCGAAAAGGACAAGGTGGAAGCCCTGATACGCAAGGCGTACAAACTAGCATTAGGACTGCCTGTTACCACCTCAACGCAGAAACTTTTGCGGTTGGGAGTCCACAATACCTTAGATGAATTATTGGAAGCCCAGAATTTGAGCCAACTCTTACGCCTGAGCTCTACCCCTACCGGCAGAGCCATTCTATCTCAACTACACCTGCGCTCTCCTCTGCAACACCCGCAGGCGGATGCGACTCAGCTTCCCGATGAGGTTCGCAAGTTCATTGATGTGGCCCCACTACCACGCAACATGCATCCGACACATCACGAGGCTCGTAGGGAAGCCAGAGCGAAAGCTATTCTTAATCAATACGGCCGAAACTCTGCCACAGTCTATACAGACGCCGCTTCATATCCCGGGCGAAGAGCTATGACCGCTGTGGTTTCTACTACCGAAAACCTCGTTACATGCGTATCAATTCCCACCATCCACTCTCTGCAGGCGGAGGAAGCGGCCATCTCCCTAGCGATTGCACAAACTTCGGCAGAAATAATAATCACAGACAGCCAACAAGCCTGTAGAACCTTCTCCAGCGGTTGCATATCCCGACCTGCCCGAAAAATTCTACTCGAGCATCCTCCTCGACATCCCGTACGGATTATTTGGGCTCCAGCCCACTCCGCCGTGTCTGGCAACGAAGCTGCCCATCAGCGTGCCCGAGAGTTGACCCACCGGGCAAGCCAGGAGTTCGGCGAGCAGTGGCAGGTCTCCCCTCTCTTGTCGTTCCACGAAGTCACTCAGCATTACCGTCTGGAACGAATGCTATATCCTCCTGCGCACAAACGCCTCACCAAAGAACAAGAGCGCCACCTCCGAGGCATTCAGACAAACACATTTCCCCACCCCACTAGAGCCCACATTCTGGCCCCCACCCTGTACTCCTCGCAATGCCGCTTCTGCGAGGCTCCGGGCACCCTCTACCATATCATGTGGGGCTGTGATAAGGACCCCCATCTACCCCCCCTGCCTTTCCCCTCCCTGAGCACTGGGAGAGAGCACTGTCCAGCTCGGACCCTGACGACCAGCTTTGGCTGGTGCAGCGAGCCCAAGAAGCCGGACGGACTCAAGGGGTCCTGGAATGAGGACTCTTGCCCAGGGCTAACAGCTTCAGATACACGTTTATTCCTCCTCCTCCTCTATACGTTGAATGTAACAAATGGTGCCTTCAGGACC
The DNA here is from genome assembly GCA_013339765.2 of Haemaphysalis longicornis. NCBI lineage: Eukaryota > Metazoa > Arthropoda > Arachnida > Ixodida > Ixodidae > Haemaphysalis > Haemaphysalis longicornis. The sequence goes on along the minus strand of CM023451.1, from coordinate 47,122,077 downwards.
AACGAACGTACATGGACTTGCTCTACGCTTTCAAAATTTCATCGATGAATAACCATCCTTTTAAACCTGTTTTTAATGATGCATCCACATCACTAGTGTTTGTAAATCGCCCGTCCGTTCCTTTGCCATTCTCACTTAGAGTGAGACAGGAAGCTTCGGATTTCAACATCTCCTTTTCAGACATTTACACATCTTCTTTTACTGAGGTTTTACCACCCTGGCAGCTTCAACCTGTGTGTTGTGACTTGTCTTTCATGAATATTAATAAAACCAGGGTACCACAAACTGCAATTTTGCAGCACTTCTTTTCCCTGCAGTACAAGTATCAATGTGCAGAGTTTTATGGTGACCCATCAAAAACTTCAACCATAGTGTCTTGCGCTGCTCATGGACCAAACTTTGATGCATGCAGAACTATGAGCACATACACCACAATTTACTCAGCTGAAGCATATGGCATCTTACTCATTGCACAACACATTCTTGAACAAAAAATCTCGAAGTCCATCATATATACAGATTCCTTGAGCGTTGTGCGCGCATTGGCATTATACAAGCCATGCAAAAACAGAATTGTCCATATGGTTTTCAACACTATATTGTCTATATATGCATAAAAACTTGTTCTGGTGTTGTGCTGGGTTCCAGGCCATTCTGGAATTGCTGGCAATGAGGTTGCGGATCAGAAGCCGCAGTTGGTGCACTCAGGAACACAGTAGATACAACCATACTACCACAGAGAGACCTTAAGCCAAAAATTCGACAATACCTTCGTAGGGAATGGCAAGCACAGTGGAATGAACAGACAGATAACAAACTACACGTAATAAAGCCACACTTGGACGATACACAACTGACTCACACAACAGACAGACGGAAGTCGCCTTGGGTAGGCTGCGGATAGGGCACACCCATGCAACGCACTCGTATCTGCTGACGGGATCTTCGAGACCCCAGTGCAGCAGATGCGGAGAGGCCCTATCCGTAGTGCACATACTAATCACATGCAAGGCACTTCACACAACACGACACAAACACTTTAGAGAACTCTACAGACAACATATTCCCCTACATCCATCGTTTTTTCTGGGTGACGATGCCATTGTTTCAGTGAAACGTGTGTTTGAGTATTTGTCAGAAGTCAAGTTTTTAAACCTCATTTCCTATCATACATAATGAAATCTGGCCTTATATACCAGCCATGCCCATTGTTGTTTTGTGATTTTACTTTTGTTTTTGCTGACTTTACTTAGTGGTTAAGGTTTCACCCTGATATATGACTATTGTTTTGGCGCTCTTTGGCCCAGTTGGCCTTGCGCCATAAATATCCAACCATCATCATCATCAAGAATACAAAAGTCGACGTTGTCATAGCTGTTCATCGTTATATCCGATATATTGTTATAAACGATATCGTTATAGGTGGACTCGACTGTATAACCAAATCAGGCCTATCCTATCCGGAGTGTTTTCAATGTCACCTGACTCACAGTGTGGTGCTGCGGCAACATTCCCGAAGCACACTCCCAGATGATAACAATGATGATAATGACGACGGCGATGATGATGATGACACGCAATCGCGGGGGTGATGGAAATCATTTATGCTCTCAAGCACAATCGATACGGTCAATAGGCACAGGAAAAGTAATTATACATTATTAACTTTACTATTACACTAAATTCCCTTTAAGACAAACTCGAGGGGACCGTGAAAATGTGTTCGTGTTATCATAAGTTATAAGCGGGGGTTTATGCATTGTGAATGTTTGTACTAACCCAAATTGTCTTAGCCGGAATACACTGTATTTCAAAGGGCAGAAGTGCAAGGCAGAAAAGTATGTATGGACCAGCCTAGGAAAACAAAGTAAGAATGGGTGCAGCCACCACTTGCACAGTGAAAATTGGGAATCAAATATTGTATAGACAATATCAATTCACACTCGTAGCCACGCAAACCAATCATACACAGGGATAGCCAAACGGCTCACATTCAAAACGCTCATGCATTGAGACTTCTCAAATGGAACCAAACTTTATCTGTGGCTTGTATTCGTCGGACCTGACTTGATCGTTAGAGTAACCAAACTTGGCAGAGCTGATTGTTCAATTACGGGTTGAACGGACACAAAATAAAAGTAGCACATGCGTAATTACTTCTAATGCATGTATCAGAACATCATGTAGACCTGGGACAAGATGTAACGTACAACTTCCAGGGAGCCCACGAGCCGCTCCGCATTACCTGCAGGGCCATGTGGAATGACTCACATATACAGCACATGCTTCGAACTATTGTGTGAGAAATCCCAGTGAAAGAAAAGCCGCTAGCTTCCTGCTAGATTCCTGCACATCTGCAATTGTAAAACCAGGCATTGCGGGCACGACCCTTAAAGGGCCCCTGAGATGGGGTTTTTTGGGGGGTCGATGGTATCGGAGCGCAACGGCTATTTCTTGAACTAATCGTGACGTGTTTGTGCGCTCTTGATTTAATCAATTTTTTACGAGCGTAAAAACATAAGAAAGCTACAAAAAACATCTTTTGTGTGTGGGTGCTTTTAGACAGTCACACATATTTGTTTTATACCGGAGTGTAAAGCACTTACACACCGGGCCAAACCGGGCTTGACGCTCCTCCGTTCTCGGCGGAAGGATACAGTCAGCGCAGGAGCAACGACGCTTGCAGCCAGCGTGATCGTTCAGCGCTCCGTGTCTGGTGTTAGAGTATCATCAGTTTTCTTCGCATTTGCTTTCTTGGACGCTGTACCCGAAAGGATTCTTTGCACCATCTGTGTTTCGAGCGTAGCCTCGACGTTGTTTCAGAGGTGGTAACGAACGGCGCGCCAAGGGAGCGCCGCGCCGACGACGAAGGCGGAGCTCCGCATGCAGCGCTTGGACGACGCCGGGCACTGCTTGTGATCACGAGGCGCACGCTGAAGTGCGCTCACGCGGGCTGAATAAATCAGTTCAAGCCCAAACGCTGTCGCAGCTGATTCTCTGCGGCGGTCGCGACAAGGGCAAGAGCATGCTCATCCCGTAACAACTGCCAAAGAGTTTCATTTCATTGCTTCCCATCAAGTCATGATCGCAGGAAAGTGTGGTTTGCTGCACCGGCCTTCTGAATGAACCTGTTGCCTAGTGTCCTTAGCGCGCTTTACCGTTTACCGTGTTAAATGAAGCAAGAGTAGCCGTTTGCCGCTGAAAACGAAAGGATTGCACTCTGCGGTTTCTGCATTCCGGCTTACCGGCTCTGCCGAGTAGCGACATCTGGCGAATTTGTCTCAAAGCAAATGACACAAACGTTTGTTGCCCAGAACTGTTCGCTTACGCTTGAAATGGCTTGAATCTTGGAAGTCTTAGATTGAACTCTCACAATACAATATTTTTTTTTAAAAGAGCCGTATATTCTACTGTAGAGCTTAAAAAATCGAAAACATGACGTTGACGCCGCCATCTAGTGGGAACAATTAGGACCAAGTATTGCATTAACCAGAATTCACGCCACCGCTAAATATTTCGATATAAAATGAGTAAGATATATTGTAATGATTCCGCAGTTACCTATATTACCTTGCCCAAGACGATTTTGAAAGCATAAAAGAGCTATGCTAGTTCATAAAGGCATCTGAACCATTGGAAGCGTGGGAAGCTGGAGTAGGGGCGGAAATCTTGCTCGCTCATTCTAAAAAAATTGCCATTTATCGTGCTCCTGATCATCATTTAGCAAGAATGTAGTAAACTACATCAACTAAGATTGCTTGCATGAAGCGCCGAGCACAGAGCATTTATATATTGCTGGGCCGTAAAGTTCCGGAAGAACGCCCACCCAAATTTAAGTACAGTGATATCAAGTGAAAAATACGAGATGGGCGAAATTTCGGTTCAAGCGTGGAAAGGACGAATAAGTGACCGCATCTACACATGAAGAGATGATTCGGGTTTGTTTTGGCGCTAAAGCCATTGCTTTTACGGGGTGGGCGCGCGTCTTTCAGTAAATTGAATATTTCACCCGTAAAAGGGGGTGGGCGATGTTTCGGGGGAGGGCGTTCACTCGGAACTTTCCGGTAATCTAATCAAAACGCGAGCGTACATTTCGCCGGCGCAGGGGCTCGCTACTACAGTCGGTAGAAATTCTAGCCTCTGTATCGCTATGTAGCGACGGTAAAAATAAGTTACCGTTCACGGAAACTCTCGCGCATGCAAGGTCGACTTCCGCAATCACCAGTATCTCCTGCTCAAAGTCCATAAGGACTGAAAAGGTAGCTTTAAAAAAAAAAAAAGGACGTCGTCGTCTCATGTGCGACCCCCCTCGCTGAAGTAACCATGGTAACGACGACGCTCTAAACCAAACCGCCGCCGTCAAAAATCGCGGACATTCCGGCAGCCAACCATGAAAGGAGTGCTTCGCCTCGGACGAGGTCGGACTATGTCGTCATCGCAAGCCGCCGAGCCAACAAATAGTTCTGTCTCGTCGAGGTAATAACTTTTGTTAGCGTGAGCGAATATGCTTACTATTTTTGGACTTGTTTCTACAAGAACTATAGAGTAGTTTTCTGACACAAACAAAAACACTTTGAAATCCATCTCAGGCCCCCTTTAAGCCCAAATTCCTTCACTTATACCATGCCATTGCAAGTCTATTGCTTTTAGTCATTAGTACTACATCATGGTCACCTTGTGGGCATCCTATGATGCTATAAGGTAACGGCGTTCAGCAACCCACCGTGGTGGCTCAGTGGCGAAGGCGCTGCGCTGCTGAGCACAAGGACACGGATTCGCTTCCCGGCGGCGGCGACCGTTTTCTGATGGAGGCGAAAAGCAAAAACGCCCGTATATACGGGATGATTGAACGTTCCTAGTGTAGGCTCTCAAGTATCCGGGATGACTGTTACTTCTGGAACAGGCAGCTCTCCATACCTGCGTGGCTTGTGCTCAAAGAGCTAGATGAAGGAAGAACAAAGAGTGCAGAGTCAGTGGAAGAGAGAGGGAGGGCGCGATAGCGAGATAGAGAGAGAGAGAGAGAGAGAGAGAGAGAACGCAGTTTATTGGTACTGACGAGGTCTGTCCGGCAGATAGCCTAACATGCTACGTCAGGTGAACAATTACACAAATGGAAAAAAAGGAAAAAAAAAGGAAAACGACAAGCGGTCTGTAGACAGAGTTCAGTAGTTCGAGGTAAAACTCGAGTTCGAGTAGTTCGAGTAGTTCGAGGGAGGGTTACTGCGCAGGGTTACTGCGCAGTAACCCTGCGGCTCGAGGGTTACTGCGCAGCCCTCACGCGGCCGTTTATCGGCTGAGCCGCGTTGTCGGCGTAACCGAGCGAAAGATGGCAAGACTGACGACTGAAACAAAAAGCGAACAATTAAAGCAAACAAAGAAGCAGAGTGTCGTGAAATTAGGAGGGGAGGGCGGTTCGCCGTGGCGGCGCGAACCAGCGCTCTCCGAAAGTATGCGGTGGGGGAGGAGACGGGACACTGTGCTATGCCCGCACGCGGCGCTCGACGGCACAACGCTTGGCGCTCGCTAAAGCGTTCTCTTAAGACGGAGTTCGTGATCCCTTCTTGAGACGTACTTCGTGCCGCCGAAGTAGAGGCTCATTACCACTGCCGTCGAGAGAACCACGAGTGAGTGCTGCCTCAGCGCAGTGCTGCTGCGCCCAAATGTTGCATAATGGAGTTCGTAATCGTTAGCGAATTTTTTAATGTGCGCGCTTTCTGGCTTACCTAGGAGAGATCTGCTGATCGCCTGCGGCTGCAAAAGCGAGCCATTGTTATGTGAAGGAAACACTAAGGAAACGATTCACAGGCATCCCGCGTATAACGTTGCCCGCCGCGCTCAGCACGCGTTCGGCCATACAACCGAAAATAAAGAAAGAAATGCACAAACACTGCGTACCTGTAGAATATGAAGCCTGAAAGCCGGCATCCAAGTCGTCCAGACATTTCTGCGCCCGGTCGACTGACGGGGACACATGTCTCACGGTCGCGGGGAAGGTCGCTCACTGCCAAAACTCTATGCTGATATTTCTTTAAACCAACTCCGCAGTGACTCTGGTAGGAAAGAACGGTGTGCCTTCGGCCGCAGAACCGAGAAATAAATAAACAAATTGTACAAACACTCGCTTTAGAGAAGAAAAACGTGCTGCGTGTGGGTATTGTATCGGCGGTATTACCTATTTTACTGAGCCCACATGAGCGCCAATGACTCCGGTGAGTTGTGGGTTTTTGCCGCGGCCAAGACCTTCTTTTAACGAATGTGTTGTAGGTGGATATGGTGTAGCATTTGTGGAGTCGTCTGAGTGCGGCCACGTTAACGAGGTCGAGGTTTTGCTACACCCACACTGAAGCACGCTTAATGGAATGCCGGCAGTTGCCGCCATTATATTCGTTTATGTTCTGGACAGGGTGATGGAGGACGGGCCTCTCGCGTCTCTACATTCACCGCCACCACAGTTCCGGCGGCCGGAGTGAGTGCTGTAGCACGAAGCACTAAGCACCGTTTTTGCGATTATGAAACACTTTCCAGCGGCCGAAGCAATGCGACAGGTGCCTCGGCGTGCTGTGGCGTGAAGAAGTTAGTTTTACTGACCTGTGGCCACGTTTCTTCGTCACATTGCATTCCGACGCGGGCTACGCGTCAGACCACGACAACCACAACTAGAGGAACACGCAGCGGCGCGAGAGCTAACAAAACGCGCCTCGGCCACGGACCATCCGACCTGGTTCGCAGCCAAGGACCGCATAACGGACTACAATTATATCACCAAGGCCTACCGCCTGGTTCGCAGGACTTTCCCAACTCCTCACCTAAGGCTGAGTAGAGCAGAGGCGGTACTACTGAGACAGATCCAGACCGGATCACTACCGAGCCCGGGACTGATGCGTCACGTATACCCCGAGACATACCCGAGCGACCGGTGCAAGGTCTGCCTGAGGAAGACGCACGGCAGACTACACGCACATCTTGTGGTACTGCATCACATACCCAGAGGAAGCAAGATCAAGAACGATCCCGCCGCGGCTCCAGGTAGCTGCGAAGAGCTATGACCAAGACCAACAGCTCTAGACCGTCCAGCAGGTCGTCGGGATGCTCGAAAGGCAGGGATCCAGCGCAGCCGGCTATGGAAACCAGGGACCCGTGCTGAGTAACGCCAACCCCGAAGATGACGTAGGCTCTCGTCGGGGCGCGCCAGCTCCAAACTGCCGCCACCAATATGGTGTGTTCTTATCTAATCCAATTCCAGAAAGCACAGCCGTTGCACTAGACGACGTAACCCCGTCCTGATATAAGCGGAGGGAACACGAGCGCACAACTCTGTCGCGTACGCGAAATAGCTGAAGAATGCGTCCAAGCTGCCACAACGCAGGGGGAGAATTCTCCTGTACAAGCACTACGTCCCCCACTTGGAGCCTAGAGGGAAACCGCACTTTCGCCTCCTGGGCGGATCGGAGGAAGAGGAGGAGCTCTCGTTTCCATCGACGCCAAAGACGCTCTGTTACGACTTCAAGGTGTCGAGCTTATTTGCGCAGCTCGCTACCAGTGCGCAGCGCTTCTAAAAGGCCTAGTGGCTGAAGCAGGCACGTGTTGCTTTTGCCTAGCTAGAAGTGCGGTGGAGTCAGCGGGTATGGCTCAGCCGCGTCTGCCGAGAGATACGTGAAGGGGCCGGCTGTAGATAACAGCCTCAACTTCATAAAGCGTCGTTTGCAGCTCTTCAGCAGTCAGCCAACTGCGGCGGAGAATTCAACGTAGTGTGTCCTTGGTAAGCCGGATTATAACGCTGCCACCAACTCACCCTAGCACGGAGGTCTTTCGACATTGAATTTCCAGGAAATGTTGCGGCCGCTGCAAAAATCAAGGACGGGGGTCTTCCGAAGCCGAACGGAGAGAGAGTTCACAGTGGTGGAAGCGAAGGCGTTATCCCTGTAAATTGTTGATGGAATGCCGCGTCTAGCGATACCCGCCTGAAGGCCGACAAGAAGCTTGGTGACGTCATCTGAGATGTGAGCTCAAGGTAGACGGCTCGTGTCAACGCACAGAGAAAAGAGCGACGTATTCCTGTGGTTGCGTGCGATGCTTGGTGCAACAGAACAGCGGTCCACAGAAGTCTACACCACCAATGTCGAACGAACTGAATTCCGTGATACGACCTCGTGGTAAAGGCGCAACCAGAACCTGTATCCTGTGTGAGTCTGTGTCGATGACTAAGCGAGCATCCATGCAGCACTGTTTTCACCACTTGACGACCCTAGTTAATGCAAAATCGGTCTCTCAGCGCAGTGAGAGTGCTGTCAACGCCCGTGTGCAAAAGGCGCCGGTGGGTGGCGACGATGGGAATGGCGTAAACCGGGAAAAACCTGACGTCCCGGCAGGATGACGGGCTGATGAGTGTCGACCGAGGATACTAACTGCTGTAGGGTGCAGCCGACGCGCAGCATTCCAAAGTCGTCCTGGAATGGACGTAGTAAAATGAGACGAGTTGCAGCTCCGATACGCTGACGACATGACAACACTCGTATATCTTGGGTAAAAGCTTCGGTGTGTATGGAGGCGCTAGCGTTCTGCTTTGACAACCTGGTCACTCGTCATTGGTTCACTTGCTGTATGCATTCACCTTCGCGTATTTTGAACCACGGGATTAATCCAGGTGGTCACCCGATTAAGCCTGGAATACTGACTAAAAGTGCTGATACTTACCAAAGGCTCAGCTGGCGTTGTTGCTAGAGCGCACATGGCTGACTGGAGAAATGGCGGCTTATTGACATTTGGAATTTGTTCTTTGTCCGTTGGGAAATCCTACGAGCACAGTGCGAGTGAAAGTGGGCCATGCCAACACATTTCTGTGCCTGCGACAGGGGATGCGGTAAGGCCACCGGCAATAAAATCGGATGCCGTATCCTTGCTGTGACAATGCGCCCACGTCCCTTGGCCTTAAGTCAGGCGCTGTATCTCGGCCACGGGATTTCTCACGAATGGCGGCCATCGACTTGGCTCGCCCGGAATACAATGCATGGTGATTTTTGAATCGGTCCAGAAAAAAGACTGAACTCCGGATTAGGTACTGTATCCGCCTTAAAGAAATCAAATAGGTGAGCAGCTTTCAAAGAGGCTAGGGCCTCAAGGCGTGGGAGAGAGATTGTTTTGATCGGTGCGATTCGACCTTTGCTGAGCTGCAAGTTCACGTCCCATCTTCCGGTTTTCACTGGTATGACCGGACATAGATTGCAGTCTCATACGCCCTCAGGCTTGGGGCAATGAACACGTGAAGCTCTCGAGTGTCGTGTTCCGTGTCCGTCATCGCAAAAAGCATGCCGTGGTAGTTGCAAATGCGTCTTAGATCGCTCAGCTCGCTGCACCAGGTGTTCCACGTACTAAGTTGACTATTGGCAGTGGGGAATCCTGCGGATGCTGCAGCTTTTATAATCCTTGGAAGATGACCTTCGCGCGAACGGTAAAAGTGGCCAGAAGTCCTAGAATGCTGTTGAGCTGAGCCGCGCCTACGACTGGAGCATTATCCGTCTTTGTCACAGGCACTGTAGACACAAATGTGGCGACATTTTCCGCACTCAGTACGACGCTGTCGTCTGAGTGGTCCCACTGCATACCGAGCCCTTCATGTTACAAGTGTCACCTCCTTCGTTTCGAAAGCCACGTGTCTTAAGGAAATGGTATCGCAGGGACGAAGTTTGGAAGCCAATTTCTTCAGTTCCATTCCGGTTCCTGCCAAAAATGGACCAAACCATTCGTTTGTCGACCCGCCTGGCTTGCTCGGCGTTGTCGACCCAACGACCTTAAAGGTCCCTGGTTTATTCCCGGCTTCGGCACCCGAAATGTTTTGTGGCAAAATACAACGGGGAAACCATGCGTCCGGCTATTCTGATGCAAACGAACCGACACCCGCGTATGTCGCGCTGGCAGAGGGAGCTCCCGCTGCTTTCTTTCTTTCTTTCTTTCTTTCTGCATCTTTCTTTTCACTTACAGTGTCTTTATTCCGCTAATCATGTTAGAGAACCATCCGGCATAGTTGTTGCGTTTACGCTGTTTTGTTATTCGTATTTGAACGTCCCTTTGTGGATTTTTTGTATATTCTTTGCTTTTGGGGGTGATGTAAAAGATGTTGCGACGGGATACCCCCACAGGTTCTTTTTCAAGTATTGCGTAGTGACTGGGATGTGACCCCGTGCCAATAATTAGAAGAGGGCGTTTTGGGGAAAGAACAAAGACACATATATCCTTAACACATTGCACATAAACCACAAAGGACCAGTCTTTAAAGTAAATCATGCCTCGAAGTTAACACATACATAAATAACCATACGGCCAACCAAACCTAAAGAAAACATCCAAACAAAGTCCCCACCGAATGTTCTGGGCTGTGAGGCGTAGTCAGTAGGCCGTCGTGGTTGCCGGTGACGATGCGAGGAGAGGCGTTTCGGGGCTCCCATGACGGCGTCGTGCGTACCAAAACGTCCACGAGAAAGGCTCACCGTTGTCCTCATAGACAATGGTCTGCTTGGCACGAGATCACGATCGGGCGCCCTGTAGCAGTGGAAGGAGGCAACCCTGCAATGACTGTCGCCGACGGACTGCAGGTGGCGGGTCGTCCAATGGCGGAGCACGCCAACGTTGCGCGCCTTCACGAGTCAGGAGTTGCCCCTCAGCTCCAGGATGCCAAGGCGCCACGTAAACCCCTCTCGAGCTCGGGTCGCGAAAACTCGAGGAGCTTCGCATCTGCCACCCTGGACGTTGCGCTCTTTGAACCTGCCCCGTCGAATGCTCCCTGCGTTTCCTCTGTTCCAGCCTCGACTCCCCAGCCCCTTCCTTATAGCCGCTTCGTATTGGCCCACGTAATCCCTCGTGTGGTTTACTACTTCTTGTCTATCGGCAAGACCGGAGAAGGGATATTTTTTCCTGGACATGTTCCCGCGCTTGTGTCACCGTAGTCCTGAAAAAGAACGCGTCACCTCACACATGCCTCCCCCTTAGGAAAGTATTTGCAAAAGCACCGTCACACACAGTCGGAGCGCCGCCACGTGCACTCAAGGACTGTAACCGATCACCGTGCTCGTAATGTTTTACATAAGTCCTATCGTGAGTCCTCGAGGAAGCACTCTACGCCCCCGTTTCTAGTGCCAGGTTAACAGCATACACAACAGCCCACGCGACTGGATTGTCATATTCCCACCGTTAAATGTCGGCTATCGGTAACAAGAGGGTCATGTAATCCGCCTCTACGTTCACCGACCCCTTGATACACTCCACTTGGGATGAATATTCTTGTAGAGTTAAACTCCAGCGAAGAACTCGACTTTTAAGATGTGTGGCGCTACCGAGGTACCAGGTACCTCAACGGTTGATGATCCTTTTGGACCAAAAAAGTGGTTCTGTACAAAAATATGTTAAATTTCTCCGCGGCCCGAACTAGGTCTAAGCAATCCCTTTCGATGGCTGAGTACTGGGTTTCACAACGGAGTAGTTGTAGGCTGGCGTAAAAAACCGGGTTTGAGCATTCTGTCATTGTCTTGTCTAAGCACAGCTCCTATACAACATTCCCATGCGCCGGAGCGCAATATGAAAACGTCCTTCTGATGTCGGGAGCTCCAATGACGGTTCTGGAAGACACGGCATCCTTCAAACTCTCTAACGCTCGCACCCGTTAGGGAGCGAACTCGATTTTTTGCTGGTTCTTTCGTGTTTTTCGATCAAAGGCTGGGCTTCATTGGCGTAATGTGCGATGAGGTCTCGATAATAACGGGCGATTCCCAAAACGACCGTACTTGATTTTAGTTTCCAGCGTTGAAGGCGTGGAAGGACCACGCGTTCCACAGGTTGTATTTTGCCTTCTCCCAAACGATGTCCCAGAAAAGTTACGTAGGTGGTGCCCAATCCACATTTTTGTGGCTTAATTGTTAGACCAGCAGAACGGATTCCTTCGAACAGTTCCCGGAGAGTCGTGATATGCTCTTCCCAGTACATAAAAACTTTCAGTACATTTAAGGAGTGTGGTCAGGGTCTACGATTTACCTTTGAATTGCCCAGAGATCGAGTGCTGCAGTTTATGGATTTACCACTGACTTTCAGAGGAGGGCACGTGTGCTACAAGTATTCTCCGAGGTCTGTTAAAGCCCTTTTAAGCTTTGAGTCGGCACATTCAAAAGTGGTGAAGCCAGGCATTGCCTTTCCTGCCTGAAATCTGCCGTATCCAAATTCTGCGAGCATTCAATGGCCACCAGCGTCGTAGAGCAGGTGGAGAAGCTAAAAAATCAGGGTACCCTTATCATATCATTTCCAGGGTCAGTGAAAAGCTGCTAAAGAGGGTAAAATTTGACAAGAAAGCCGAAATTCCAAAACAAAAACCCAACAACTTCGCTGTGGTGCCGTATGTTCATAAGATGTCTCACGGACTAAAAAAAGTGGCAGGAAGGTATGACGTGAGCGTAGTGTTTTCGGCTCCTAATAAGTTAGGGAAGAGCTGTGCAAGAGTTAATAAAAAGGCGAAAAACCGTCAGGGGACATGTGGCATTAGTCACCAAAAGAAGTTCGTACCGTGTGCTAGGGGGTCGTTTATTCGATACCACTTTCCTGTGGCAAAGTATACATTGGCCAAACGGGACGGTGTTTGAAGGTCAGGCTTAAAGAACATAACTATTCAAAGGAAAAACGCGACCTGAGCCACTTATCTTCTCATTGCCGCGCATGCAGATCTGATTGTGTCCCTGTGTTTGAGCTCACAGCCATCCTTTTCCGACATAAGAACCAGCAAACGCGAGAAATTGTAGAAGCCAGCCACATCATAAAAGCTGGTTCCGATTGCATCAGTCATCCCTCTATCGCCTTGCTTAATCGAGAAGTCGCATATTTAGATGCACATTGAGCGCTATTTCGGTGCCTCTTCTGGGCATGCGTGTTGGGGGTGGGAGGGGGGTCTTATTCCATGTATGATGCGGTTATCTTTGCTGATTTTTCGCCATTCGTGCGCCTCAAAGTTCGTTTTGTGGTTTGTTGTTACGGTTTTTTTTTGCGCCGAGAACTGTGACGCATTGGGGGCGTGGCGATTGGGTGCTTGGCCATTTAAAGCGTTGTATTGTGCAATAATAAACTAGTTGCGAGTCTGCGCTTAAGCCGTCTTCATGTGTTCTGGTCCACGTTAATTTGCGCACAGTTTGTTTTTCGAGATGCATCATTACCAACTCGCCCAACTCTCAACCCTTTTACAGTTCCTTATTTGTGCATGCCTTAGCTCGGTGTGCCAATGAGCACTGGAGGTCAGTCTGTTTTAATGTAGAGAGACCTTATTAGCACCACATTGTACTGTATCAGGCTAATACAGTATCGGTATTTCAAAAGAGGCTATGTTAACACGTGTATTAAAGATACGTATTTTTTATGTCAACACAAATATGCAATAACATTTAATCACGTATTCCTGCACAAAGTAATAAGTTTGAGGGGCCGCATTTCTGCCAAGGTGCTAAATGTCGTGAAAGGAAATGCTGCCTATTTATTGCTGCCTATGTAGTTTGAAATGCTGCCTATGTAGTTTGAGCCTATTTAGGCTCAAACTACGCGTTCAGTTAAGAGAGGTAGAATCTTGAACTAATAAAAGGGCGGTAATCACCAATAAGAACAATAAAATAGGCAGGCAGGAAAACAATTATGAGGAAACAGAAGTGAGAAAACAGGTACAGCAACTTGCCCTCTGAAGGGCCCATGGCTTGCATCGTATTTCGCACGGATACCCTTTAAGCAGTCCGCTTACTACGGTTAGTGAGCCGTAGCCCTATGCTGGCCCAGAGTATTCACCACCTTGCGGCACGAATTGCTCAAACGATACTGATTAAATTGGTTCCGCGTGATCTAATGACGGCCCACCGTAAGACCGACGCAGCAGCCGACTAGCAGTCTCCATTCTAACTCCGACTTCCCCGTTAGAGCTGGATGATGCGACTCTCATGCTGACTAGAAAGGAACACCTCCGGAGCCGCACACGTGCTCTAATTCTACCGCGTGCTGCCACCCTCCCCCGGGTCTTACCCGTGCCGTGGAAGATGCGCTTAGGAGGATCCGGGTGGGGGTAGCCTTAACTCCGGCCTTGACCCACCAATGGCCTCACTTCAAAGATGGTTTTATAAATCCCAGTTGCCCAGTTTGCCACCGCAGCGATGCAATAGCCGACGTACACCACTTGCTGTGGTGTTGCCTGGCTTTGGGTCCTACGACACTGCGACATCTTGCGGCAACGGACCTCCGCGTAGACGACGCATCCGCATACAACGCATGGATGTATGAGCCCCATCATCGTTCCCTCCTAGACTTTATACGCGAAGCGAACATATTCATGTTCATCTAACAAACTTTCCTCATCATCAACTCATACCCCTTATCTATGCCCTTTACCAAAATAAACGCTCAAAAATGTGATGATGGATCAATTCAACTCCTCCACTAAGCTAACCGAAGTTTTTGAGATCCCTAATTGCAGCATACTTCTGTTCATGATGTCTAGAATTATCATTCATGGTATGGCAGTGGAGGACAAAAATTGTCGTTATTCTTCCCTTCCGAGGGGCGCATCCCCACTCGGGGGATTGGCCAGCAAACAAGAAAAATGAGGAGCTAATGGGCCGGCTTTACAAAACGGTAAATTGGAAACATAAATTTACAGATTCGTGCATGCAGGGTGGCACGTGAACGTGAGATTACGTGAGTAGGACACGCACACACCTCCAGCGCGAAAATGTAACTCTAGGGAATCTGAGGCGTGCGCCAGTCTACTTGCTGATGTTGTGAACCTTGGCTTCACCAAATGGAGGCACTACGCCTTTGAGAAGTAGTGTGTAGGTAGGTAGAGCGGAGATTGACTTTCGGAGGTCTTCAATACTGAGCACTGCGAAGCTTGACTTGTGTCCTTTTGACAATTGTATCCGCTTCGTAGTTGACGAGCACTCTACCACCCATGTAGAGCCGTTCTTAATACTGAATTGTGCAGTTTAAATGATAGTGCGTTCTTCCAGTACGGTAAGGTAAACGGGAGTAATAGTGTCAAAGCCATGTATTTTGTAAAATTTTGGCCGTGCCAATCGAGGTATTGAAGATCTGCAGGGGTAAGTGCTTGGTAGTACACGCACTTGGGAGTCACGTGAGGGCAAATTCATTTGCAGAGTGTGTCTGGTGAGTAGGACGTACTGGTTTTTTCTCGGGATCTGTTAAGCGAGGACAAACGTGTGACGTTATCGTTTGGTGTGGGTTGCTGCAGTTGAAGTTTTTTGTGCTTGTATTCGTGAATCTTGCAGTAATACGCACCAAAGTGATAAACGACGACGAATGAACGCAATCCCGACATTGTAGTAAAGGACGTGTCAAAGTTCTTCGCGCCAAAAGACGAACAAACGAAAGAGAAGTACTACGCAAATACAGTGTTGATAATACAGTCAATGATGACTATGGCCAGGCTTTTGTTTTTTTGTTTTTTTTGTTTTTTTTTGTTCAAGCTTATCTTCCACCGTAGCTAACTTGAATTGTTAAAGAAGTTACTATTTTTTGGTAATGCACGTTTTATTCAGAGTGACTTTTCAATTGGCGCTCCTAATTTTTTTCTTTACAAAGTAAATCGCTCTGTCCTTCCACCTGAACACCGTCAACACACTAACCCTGGCCAATGCCCCTTGTGGGCCGGTTCCAAACACATCTAGGGCATAATCATCATCACCATTAACGCTGCTCCACAAGGTCTACTACCGCGAAGCTCGTGCAGTCTGCGAAGGACGCCCCGGCGGCGAAGAGCGAGAATTTCCGCCCTGTGCCAACTCGCCCTGCCGCATTCATTAGACACGCGTCTATTCCCCAAACGGTCTGTCCCGACAGTGCCACTATGGAATCCACGTTAGGATGTCACGATGCGTCTGAAGAAGCGCTCTCCACAGAAGGCAACAGCGGCTCCGCTGCCGGCGTCGTGGGCTCGCCAAACCCTTCTGTCTTACGCTCTGACGACCCAAGCCTCTTCGAGTACTTGCGCCAAGAACCCGAGGCGCCACCAAATCCTTTCTCGTCCCAGCTCGGGCAGGTACGTTGCATCGGCAGCCTATCTTTATGTGGTTTCGATTAGCGTCTCTGAATCTTTGTAATTCGGCATAACCGTAAGGCTTTCCAAAGCACGAACAGGTATGCCTATATTTTATTTTTAATTTATGGTTACCTTTATGCAAAGCAGCAATATTGCAAAACACGTTCTGGCAGTGACTGCCTTTGTTTTTAAATTGTGATAACCGCATGGTATTTGGAAATAAATTGGTGAGTCTTTACCTTTTAGTGCCACCCCGTATTGTGCGGTAAACCAATTTTAGGTGCTATGTCAACGTGTTTGAAACCATTTCACCATGCACCGTAGTTGATAACGCGTACCCTATAAGTTAGCTGACTTTTTATTCTACCAAAGGTTTTGTAGTCTCACAGTTCGGTTGCAGAAATGGTACACGTTCCAAGAGTTTAGTACTACGATATGGCTTTTTCTATTTTTTTTGTTGCTGGACCACTTGTGTTTCTGTAACTAGATGGTACCTGTTCATCTATTATGACTCCTGATTGCGACATAGCGTGGGTGGCTCAGTGTTGCGCTTTAATGACGCCGCGCACCTAATCATACGTCTACTTCGTTGCATTGGTTGGAGGTAGAATATCAACGGAAAATATTTTGCCGAATGCGCCAGTGTTCAACGATCATCGGTGGTGTCATCTTGTAGTCATCATTCAAACACCGGCGGTCACTAGCAAAGATGATCTAGGTACTAAGCGTGAACGTGTAGCAAATATAGAGGCAGTACTACGGGAAAGAGCTAGGTGACGCCACGAATAAAAGCATTTATTATGCGATACTTATGCGATACGATCGACAGTGGGTTGCTTGCTTGGATGAGATAGTGACGACGGGACACAGAGCTGCCATGTTCATCACGGCAGTAGGTTTTACCAAGCACGTGCGCTTCTTCATGGCGACATTTTCACGTTATTCTCCTGCACGCT
Source organism: Haemaphysalis longicornis (assembly GCA_013339765.2). Classification (NCBI taxonomy): domain Eukaryota; kingdom Metazoa; phylum Arthropoda; class Arachnida; order Ixodida; family Ixodidae; genus Haemaphysalis; species Haemaphysalis longicornis. The sequence continues at coordinate 47,105,061 of CM023451.1, read as the reverse complement.
GTATTTTTATACATTTTATAGGGTTTTCCCCCTTTCCCCATCTCCTCTGGTTGCTGTGAACCCCCATGAAACGGGGCAAAGTACCGTGAAAATAAACAATTTGTTAGTAATGCACTGTCCCATTCCCTTCCTGTGTCTTGGACTCCCCCAGTCCACCTGCGCTTTTTTCGTTACGAATCTCGATTTACCCGGGCGAGAAAAACCAGCAGGCATGGAGGTTTTTCTCATGCTATGAATACACATAAAGATACTTCGACCCACTTCAGTTTTTACGCGATGCATTGGGCATTGCAACTTATTTGGTTGAAGATGAATTTAAAAAAAATCTTTTGGCTTGTCCTGCCAGCTTTACGCGGTATTAACGAATCTGGCCGCAATCCTGCAAGGTCGCTGCCTTCTTATTGCTATACGGACAATCTTATAGGCCACTTTTGTATTGCATCCTTGGCCAAACACGATAATTTGCGGGGCTTTTTCGGTAAATAGAGAATTTTAGCAAAACGGATAGCGTCCCGTAACGCTACTTCTCCGGGTTACTGGGATACGACTGCGCATGCGTGTGCGAAAACGGAGAGGAGGTCGCTTCTTAGCGAAACGAATGCCCACCTGCCCAGTCGGGTCCTGGCACCCGCCCAAGTTGCGTTTGCAGACGCTATCCGCTATTCCAAAACTCTGAATTAATAGATTTTTAGCACAGCCCGCAAGGCCTGCGCAATGATAGCGGGGCGGCTCAGGGGACGTTCCGCCCCCTCCCGAACCAATGCGTATCAGCACGTTCGTTCCGGGGAAGGGCGCCGCCCTCCGTCTAATACCATCCCCAACGTGCCCACACGCGCATGCGCCGTACGGTCCTGGTGCCCGCCGCTGCTAGGGCAGCGTTCGCTAATTAGTAAGCTAAAATTCTCTGATGACGAGAGATAACCAAAACAAAATGCGACTGCCAATGTCTTCTTCTGGCGCACATACCGCAGCAGTACGTTCCTGCCTTTCCTGAAGCGACGGCCCAAGTCAGATCCGGTAGAGCACCTGGCCTCCACGAGCGCCGCCGCTTTTATGACGTTGATGTAAAGATTGATGACAACGACTTCGGCGTCTCCGGGCTCCCGTTACTCCGAGGCCTCATCATAGCAGTCGTGGTTGGCGCCCTAGTGCTCACCATAGCATACGTGCGAGGAATGGTCTGGAGCGGTGCCTTGGACCATGAAGGGTCCACGCAGGCCGCGGCCCATTTGCCCGCATCGGCTGACGAGGTGGACGTGGTTCACGGGCCTTTAGTGGAGCACGAGGCATCTATGCCCACCACCGTGACAAGACGCCGGCACCCCGCTTCCCTCGCGAAGTTCTCCACACCGACTGCTAAGTCCGAGTGAGCACGCAGAAAGCTTGTCTAACCTAACTTTTGCAGCATGAGCAACAGGTGTTAACCCACAAAAACACACTGTAAAGAGAGTGTAACATGTGTTTCTATGAAGTCGCCGTGCAAAAACATCACGCAAGAATTAAGGACACTTTTCGTAATCCCTGTAATCACTGCAGTGGTTACGAAAAGTGTCCCCTGAAAACCGCGTGTGCTTTTCAGAGAACCTTTGATTTAGCTTTGGGAATCAATGTATACCTGCATAAAATACGCTTGATCAGCCTATTTTATGCAGCGGTGCATAGAATAACCGATTTCAAGCACTAATACAGACCTTATAAATCAAGGACATCAAAACATACAAGTTCATTTCTGTTCTTTAAAAATTGCAACACAATATTTCTAGGCATCAGAGTAAGAAAATGCAATGTGTAGACGTCACCAGTCACGTTCGAAAACTCTATTGTCTAAGAAAAAAGCCGATATATTGGGCTGTTGGTATCACTTATTTGTCGCTACTAGGGAGACTTGCTCCAGAGTTGAAGCATGCTTGCTAGAAACACTGGTAGACGTCGGTATTGAAACCGTGTCTGAAAAAAAAAACGAATGGCTTCGTAATGGTTCCAGTTCCAGAGGCGAGAAAGCCGGCGGTGAGGCGAGGGCAGGAGCCGGCACGCGGCCTGCCAACATCACCTTGGCAACGGCTGACACGACACCAGAAGCTGGCGACGACTTTGAGATGGTAGCCTTCCCTGAGCGGCTAATGAGTCGGAGGATGGTAGGTAACGCATGCGTTCTTTGAACACTTGAAAGCACTGGTCGAATCACACTCGCCCGTACGCTGTGTGCGTAACTTTCACGTCGTCACAATTTGAGTAACGCTTTGTTTTTTCGAAGTTTTATATAAGCACAAATCGCACCGAGTCCTTGGCTGTTTTTACAAGTACTGCTCTAAGTTTATACTGCAGTGGCTGTGTACCAACGGTCCGCAAAAGAATATTGGCGACATTAGTAGTCCATATTGCCGTGTTAATCGGCCCCACTTACATTAATGGCCTTGCGAGCGTTCAGAAATGATTTCTTCAAGATTAAATATTCGTAAGTTGTTTATACTGGTGCCCATAGGACATACATAATTGTTGCTTAATCGAAGGCACCGACATTGGGTAGAATAATGGTGGGAAAAAACGCCCATATTCGGGATGGCGTACAAACAATAAAAATACCATTACCTGGACACAAGCGCTTGAAACCTAGTTAGCACATTTTAAGGTAGCCCCAAACCATTACATGCACGTTTTAACGCGCTTGCGCTTTGCTTTTAAAGGCGACCTATACACCACTGAATAAGCGAATAAGTATCGACAAAAGCCTTGGTTCGCATGACCTATAGGTAGAAATTACTTGGAAGTTGGGTGCCGGTGAAACCACGGCGGCTTTCTTATCGGTGAGAAGTTTTTATTCAAAAGCAGTTCTCCTGCTTTCTTTTTCAGCCTAATGCACTTTAATCGGCTTCGCTTCAATAGTTATTTCTGTATACATACACCAGTTCCAAGAAAAAAATCTGGATTGCTTTAGGAGTATATTTTCAAACATTATGCGTCCCCGAAATATATTTCTGTATAACCTGAGCTTTATTATGCTCAGTAACAGTGATGGCCTTTAGCCACACTATGCCTCCAAAATTGGCGCACTTGGAAAAATATACTTTATTATTTTTTTGTCTTTGTCCCTTAAGTGCTCAGCTGTATGTTCCTTCATAAGAGTACTCATTTTAAGCTGAGATAACTGCGTGAAACTCGTGCTTTGTATATGGAGATAACTCCCACGAAGTTTCAATGGTAACCGTTCGGTATGACATATTTCAAATGACCATTGTTATTTGCTCGCCGCAAAAAGATCAATGAATAACCTTTTGAGATAAGCATCAGCATGACGCCATTTGCTCCTCTTCCCAAAGTTGTGCCAAAGTGCCGAAGTCAGGGCTCCCGTGACGGTGCCACAGCGCAGGCTGCGGTTGGCGCACGCTGGTTCTCCCTGTGCACCAAGTCGCAGTTTTAGCACCGACGCCATGCTGCCCGGGTGCTTGCTACCACGGCCGGTCTGGACGCCCTGCTGGGGTGGGACAGGGACAGTTAGGTCAACGGCGCCCTCTTGTCATGGCGGCCGCCGCGGTGTCTTTCAGCAAAACCGAAACTAGCAAGAATACGCGAGGCTGAAAGCAAATATTTACGCTGCGATCGACCACCAAATATCCAATTTCATGACTAGTTGGCAGCCTGGTATCCACAGCAGCAAAACAACACATTACCAAAATTTCGTTCAGACTCCTTTAAACGATTTGTAGGCATCTCCACCTGATAGTACGGGACGGGGATAGCACGGGACGTCCTTAGCCATAAACAACTCTAAGAAATAACGCGGCGAAAGAGCACTTCCTGACTTGGCCTTTTTTTTCTGCGGGCGCAGGTACTTCGCCGACATGCGCGCCAAAGGCAGCGCTCGATGAGTTAGGGCGCCGGCATCACACTTGCTCACACACAGGTGCCTGGTTGCATCGAGCCGATTCGCATTGTTGGCAACCTCCAATCGCCTTCGCGTGGAGCCACGGAAACCTGTGAAATAAACCAGTGGTGCTCAACCAGTGTTTCTTTCGTCACCTCTAGCTCTTATTGGAGAAATAAGCGCATATTTAGCTATATTTAAATGGAACGAACGAGCTCACCGAGCGAAAATAAATGTTTGAAAAGTCTATCCTTTCATCCCGTGCACTTTTCCTTTTACTGCTCTCTCCTGGATGGATGATGGGTGATTATAATCAACGTATAAGAACATCTTAAACCATTCTACCTTAAATCGCATATTTTTTGTCTGCATCCAGAACCCGATGACCAGCGAGACTTGCTGGAGCGACAGGACACCAACCACTCTTGACCTCCGCACCTCATAAACCATCATCCCTTGCCGAGTGGACTACCGCATGCGGCCAACGTTTCCATACGCGAGGCACGGAGTGGACCGCACTGACTTTTGATGTCAAAGCCAATTTGCGAGCATTAAGCCCTAATCGTAGACGCCAGCAAGCTGACGACGTTGAGTCCACCCATCCTGACGGCACCTGTCGAGCATGTGGCTTGGGTGTCCGCCCTACTATGAAGCACCTCGTATAGGGAACGGGCAGCTGGACGGGTGGCGCCACCACTCGGCGCTGCCCTCGTTAGTATATGAGCCGCTGCATTGGACTACGCAGTCTCCCGTTGCTTTTGCCGGGTTTGCTTCGGCGGTTTGAATGTTTTGGTGGTGTTGTGAGCGGATACCTGCGGTGGAACGAAGTCCTAGACAGATGTGTGGGTTCTTAGATGCTACAATGGTTACGTAACTTGTCGGACGCTTCTAAAGTTGGGTATAGGCTACAATGACATCAGCGCTATTTGCAGCGCTCTGCGCTTGGCGCCACCTGAACTGAGTACGAATAAACTACTATTAGTATATTCATTATTTCCTATGCACTAACGACTACGTAAACGTATTGGACGCTTGTTAAGCTGGGAATGGGCTACATTGACATGAGCGCTTTTCGCAACGCTCTTCGCCTGGCTCTACGCAATCTCAGTAGTAATAAAACTATTAATAGTAGTATTCATTTTTACCACTTTAAATTATCTTCACTGGTTTCAATGACTACGGTTTCTATGCCAGGCTTAACGATGGGATACCTCGATACCTGTGCTTTTAAAAGAAAGACACTTACGTACGAGATCGATTACCCTGTGGCCGTGGAAACGTCGCGGAAGTTTGCACTTTTTTTCTGTAACTATGAGCTTTGTGTCTTCGCTTTTAGTTAGTGACACTGACAGCATGGGTGCTTGAGTGCTGAAGCGGGACTCCAACCTTTGTAGTGGTCATTTTATCAAGAGGAGGAGGCGGAATAACGTTTATTTTTTGGAGGGAAAGGGGAGCGAGAAAGGAGAGTGTGTGGTGGCCTCAGTCTAGACCGCCTTCAGGCCCTCCAGCTGGCTGCGCCCGCCAGATCAGGTAATCCTGATCATCGAGCTGGAAGCTGGTCAGCCTATGCTCCTACTGCTCCAATGCTGGTGATGGAATTGGGTTGGGATGTTTGACGCAATCCCATACGAGGTGATTGGTGGTGTTTTGTGTATTGTATGTTGTGCGTGTTGTAGAAAAAAACAGTTGGTGAAATGTGATGTAAAATTGCCACGTTGTAGAAAGTCTGTGTTTGGATTTGGCGCCAGATTCGTGAGTCTTACGTGTAAGCGCTGATAATGAGTGAACAGAGCTAGACTAGCAGCAAAGAATCCATGAACCACTGCACATGAGTCTTGTGGGTTGATTTGTATAAAACTAGAGATGCAGTCGTCTTCTGTAACCATACGCCCTCAGTAGACGGCCATGTAATGACCGGAATTTTGTAAATTTTACAAACTTGTCTATGGAATATCTGAATATAACAAGTAAATAATTCTCCGGGCAATGATAGAGTCATCTTAGCGGTCAATGCCCGTATTGTGTTTTTTCTTTCTTTCAAGGTAGCCATATTTATTTGAAAGCTACAGAGATGATTCACAAAAAAATGGCTTCCCCTAAAATTCACTTTGTCAAAGCGACATTTTTAGACACACTGTACACGCCTAGGTTTGACAAAAGCATAGCCAGTAACAGCTCCGCTATAAAACTCGCAGGATAGTTGAGTGAGTTAGAGATTAGAAATATAGGAGTTATGTTTTTAAAAAGAAACAAGACTATTAGATTGCAGAGAAAACTCATTTGATAGACATCCTAGGCACAGACAACTGCCTAACCGGAGCACTCAAGCATGCGTTTATCGTTATTAGGTGGAAGTTACATTGCTTCCCGCGGCAACATTTATGAAAAGTCCGTAGTGCATATCGTCTTTGTGTCTCTTCCTTTTTCTTTGCTGACTTTGTCTTTCCGTTCTGAATACTTTGGCAGGCACACTGGCGGCACCTCACGTCACATAATCACCAGAATCAGAGTTTGCACGTATGGTGCACACATGTTTCACTCCCTCGCGGTCATGTTCACTTGTCACGTCGCACGCGCTAGGCTAACGCTTGTTCAGCCGCACACAACGGGCGAAGGGAGATCAGTGGTAATGCATCGCGCTCCTGCCTGAGGCCTGAAGAGAGCCGAAGCGTGATTGCTCCACCGAGTAAGAACAGACTCAGCCCGTACACCAGCTTGGCTAAATAAAATCAATATTGTTTCATCCCCTTTGTGCCCCTTGTGCAGTTTGACTGCTTACATTGATCACTTCATTATGAACTACTCCAAAACCAACCCTCAGCGGACGAAGGTTTTTCGTGATCTCAGAAGTTAGGGGTGCCCCATGCTACACCGGAGGACATTATTTTTCCTAGGGACCATTGGATTGTGAGAAGAGAGGTGTCTCACCTCCTACTCGGATTCTTGCAGCCCACAGGACTAAGTGAGGTGTGGTGACATTTGTGTGTCTGTTATTTTAAGACAAAGTGAGGTGTGATGACATTGAGCGTCTCTGATATTGTATTGGGAACGATTAGGCGGAGCAATTGCCGGCACCTATGCAAGGCTAAGTCCGCCTCATTCAGCAATACTTATTACTACTGCTACTACTACTAAAACTACTACTACCATAACTACCACTAATACTACTACCATAGAACTATAAAAGCATAGCTGGCAACATAGAAGAATACTATAGCATTAACGAAAGGGCAGCAGGTCTTGTAAATTAGGCTCAGTAAGAGGTACAGACTCAAGGTGGTTCCGGGTGTACGCGCCCACATCCAGCCACGACGACCAGGTGGTGGAACACTTCAATGAAGATGTGGAATCGACAATGGCTAAAGTAAAAACTAAGTATAACGTAGCTATGGGGGAGTTTCATGCTAAAGTACGGAAAAATCAGGCTGGAGGCAAGGCAGTTGGGAACTATGGTCTGGGCTTTAGAAATAGAAGGGGGGACCTACTGGTCGAGTTCGCAGAACGGAATACCCTACGCATAATGTATACATTCTTCTGCAAACGGGAGAGCCGGAAGTGGACGTGGCGGAGCCCGAATTGGGAGCATAAAAATGAAATAGTCTTGATATATAAGATAACCCTGGCGCCGTGAAGAATGTGGAAGTGCTCGGAAAGGTAAGGTGTAGTTACCACTATATGGTATGATCTCAAATTACGATAGATTTGAGGAACCGGGACAAGCTAACACAAAAGAAGCCGAATAATGAGCTAACAGTAAGACGTAAAGTAGACGAATTCAGGATCGCGCTGTAGAACCGATATTCAGCTATTACCGAGGAAACAGAGTTTACGACACAGGAAGACAGCCAAAACCTTACAAGCATTACCACGGAGTGTGCAGTAGAAGTCGGGGGCACGATGGCTAGACAGGATACTGGTAAACTTTCCCAGGAGACGAAAGATCTAATTAGGAAACGGCATAGTATGACGATCTCCACCCTAGAACTAGCGAAGCTTTCGAAGTTAATCAATAAGCGTAAAACAGCTGACATACGGAAGTACAATATGGAGAGGATCAAATACGCTGTAAAGAATGGAGCTAGCCTGAAAACAGCGAAGAGGCGTCTTGGCGTGGGAAAAAATGAGATTTATGCACTTAAAGATAAGCAATGCAATTTCATCACAAATAGGGATAAAATATTCAGAGTAGCCGAGGAGTTCAATAGGGATATGTACAGTAGCCGAGACATCCAGGATAATGCCGAACGAGAAAGTAGTTTAGAGGAGATAGACATTCCAACAGGAACTATCGAAGTAAGGAAGGCTTTGAAAGAAATGAAAGGGGGCAAAGCACCAGGTGAGGATAAGAGAACAGCAGACCTGTTGGAGGATGGCGGAGAAATTGTACTTGAAAAACTCGCAAACCTGTATACGCAATACCTAATGACTGCAAGTGTACCGGAATGTTGGCAGAAGGTGAACATCATCCTAATCCATAAGGAAGGTGACATGAAGGACTTGAAAAATACAGGCCGATCAGCTTACTGTCAGTCGTCTACAAGGTACTTACCAAGGTTATCGCTAACAGAATTTCTGCAACCTTAGATTTCAGTCAACCTAAAGTACAAGCACGGTTTCCGTAAAGGGTATTCAACAATGGACCATATTGACACGATCCATCAGGTGATAGAAAAGTGCCCTGAGTATACTGAACACCTATATATAGCCTTCATAGATTATGAGAAAACATTTGACTCGGTCGAAAGCGTCAGCAGTCATTCAGGCATTACGGCAACCAGGGGGTAGAGGAGCCCTATGTAAGAATACTAGAGGATATCTACAATGGGTCCACAGCTACCATCATTCCCCATAAGGAGAGCAGTAAAATACCTATAAGGAAGGGCGTCAGACAAGGAGACACAAGTCTCTTCAATGTTATTCAGAGCATGTTTATAAGAAGTATTCAGAACTTTGGATTGGGAACCGGCGGGAGTAAGGATTAATAGAGAATACCACAGTAACCTCAGATTTGCTTAAGTAACTCGGGGACGAAGTGCAAAGCATGCTTTCCGCACTGGACAAACAGAGTAGAACCGTGCGCCTGAAAATTGATATGCAGAAAACCAAAGTCATGATCAATAACATCGGGACAGCACATCGGTTTGAGATAGGTGGCGAGGCAGTGGAAGTGGTAAGCGAACTATATCTACTGAGGCCAAGTTGTGACCCCGCATCCCAACCATGAGGCAGATATAATTAGAAGGATAACAATGGGGTGGAGTGCATAAAGCAGACATTCTCACATAAGAAATGGCAGCCTACTATTGTCCCTGAAGAAGAAAGTGTATGACAGGTGCTTCTTACCGGCACTCACCTACGGGGCAGAAACTTCGAGGCTCACTAGGAGGGTTCAACTTAAATAGAGAACGACTCAGCGGGCAATGGAGCGGAAAAATGGACAATAAGAGAGCAGAGTGGGTAAGGGAACAAACGCGTTTTAAGGACATATTAGTAGAAATTAAGAAGAAGAAATGGACGTGGGCAGGGACATGTAATGTGAAGGAAGACAACCGTTGGCCACTAAGGGTAACAGAGTGGATCCCTAGAGAAGGCAAACGTTGTAGGGGGCGGCAGAAAGTTAGGTGGGCAGATGAGATAAAGAAGTTTGCGGGGATAAATTGGTCGCAGTTAGAACAGGACCGGGGTAATTGGAGATTTAAGTAAGAGAGGCCTTTGCCCTAGAGTGGGCGTAGATAGGCTGGTGATGATGATGATGACGACGACGACTACTACTACCCGTGTTCAATTGCCATATCTGAAGTGCGGAACCCTTCAGGGGACCGGCTTGTCGTAGTAGCTCGTCCAGTGTAGTGGCATATAGCCACCGCAGTCTCGGCGTCAGGCACCCATACCCAGCCTTTGAAAGGATAACCGCTTCCACTAGTCGTTATCGAAACTACAGGGGTCCCTCGCGTTACGAAGCCCATGTCAATCCTATTGCACCACAGAGGCACACGTAACTCATGTGCAAGGCAGTGGGGGGTAATGCGCTGTGCCGTTGCCACGGAGGCTGCCGTTGCTATGAAGCAAATAGGAACACAATAATAAAAAAATGAGGAAAGGCGTAATTTACCCCAAATTAATGGAAACTCATTTCAGTGGTTTTTTATATGCCCTTTCCTGGGCTGCAGCGTTCTCTGATGACTACTTTCAGTATCAACGCCAGACTGATACTGAAACTACTCAAGAGAGGCGCCACAGCAACTCTCGGGGAGGAGCATTTAAGAATGAAAGGCAAAAGAAACGCCTCTATCATGAAGCACATATCACTGTGGGGATATAACAGATATGAAGTAGTGAGAGGAATCTGGAAGGGAGTAATGGTACCAGCACTCACCTTTTCAAACGCAGTAGTGTGTCAAATCAGAGATTGAATCAGGGCTAGAAGTAAATCAGAGGGCCGTAGGTCGATTGGCATTAGGAGCGCACAGTGAAACAACAAATGAAGCAGTGCAAGGGGACATGGGATGGGCATCCTTCGGAAGATGAGAGAAGCACAGAGCAAAATATGTTTTGAAGAACACTTAGAAATATTGAGGACCAGAGATGGCGGGCCAAAGCTTTACGGTATCTTTTAAATGAAAAGCGTGGACACACAGTGGAGGAAAAGAACCAGAAGGCTCAGGACAAAGTATATGAAACCTGGAGTGCCGGGGAAACAACCAAGGCAATAAAAAATGAAGTATAAGAAACGAGACAATGACCTGGAAAAAGAGGATGGATGGCGAAAGAAGTCCTTGATATCTACAGAATCGGTGAAGCAGGAGATCACAAGGGAAAAATTATTTCGAAGTGCATTGCTCTTTGAAGCCCGGGGGGGGGGGGGGGTGCTTGCGGACAAAACGCTTATCTGCGAGCCCGTACAGAACAACTATGCGCAGGCTGCGGAAGGAGCCAAAAACAATGCGACATATTGTAAGGGAGTGCAAAAGTATCCGTCCAGTCCTCAGTGAGGGAGCCATCCAGCTTTCGGAGGCCCTTGGCTTTAAGGTTAGCGGAAAAGGAATTGGACAGCAGTAGAGGTTCTTAAAGGAAGGTTAGAATGTTGGTGGGAAAAAGACCGAGAACTATATGGGAAGACATGCCGACACACAAGTCAGACTAGCACAAAAATTTCGTAGAAGTATTCTGTTTTATTTTCATATTTTATTGAAATTATTTTGTTTGCATTTTTTGGCGAGGTGATTATACAGTGGCGTTCCTACTAAGGCCGCTATGCAACGCCACCCCGTTACAAAGGGGAAGCCGCTGATTATCATCATCGGAATCATTGCTTCGCATTTCGATGGCTTCCACGCTGAGTGTACTTGCTTTTATTTCTTATTGGCCCGTTACAGCGCCTGCTCTTTTGTGCACTGCACAGAAACGGCGTAACTTTTTCACAGAATGTTGAGCTTAGGCTTTCGCCTTCAAACACTGTCCGGCCAAACATTGATACGAAGAACAAAGGGTCCCTTGAGTAAAAGAAGACAACTAGGAAAGTATGAATAAAACCACGTTCACTTCACATTACAATGTGCTAAATGCCCTGTGGTAGAAAGGAAGATGGTGTTATAACAGAGGAAAAGGGTAGGGCTGCCTCCGTTTCATTAACGGACGTTTAGGAGGCAGCTAGTTGGGGCTGCTGACTCTCGTGGCGTCGCGGAGTCGATCACCACGCGGTGGTGCTGCCGGGCCTTTAAGGAACAAGAGGAGTGCTCGCCTTATCTCGGTGGCTCGATCCGGAGGCTTGGGATCCGGAGAGGCGCATGTCCAGGGTCCCAGTTTTATGGTGGCGAGCGGACGAAGCCTAGCTGGAATGTAGAAGGGGCACTCCCAACACAGGTGGTCAAGATCAGCACCACGGCAGTTGCACGTGGAGCAGGTTCCAGTTACGGGTGGTGGTGTGTCACTCTTGTGAAAACGGTTCAGCAAGAAAGGAGTAAGGAGTGTACCTGTTTGAATTTTCCGTACCAGGATAGACTCGCTGTGTGAATACCTTCGAGAGGAGCGGAGGTATCGAGAGGGGATTGCCAACTGTTGTAAGGTAGGCAGCACGTGGTTGTTTGGTCAAATGCTGCCTGCTATCGGATCTGACAGCACGCGTGGGGTAGATAGGAAAGGAAAAAGGAGTATCTGAGGCTCTGGCTAGCGTGCTGTAAAGATGAGTGCACGCTGGTCTATGAGCCTTGTTGTTACTGGGGGTGCCACAATGTGCGGTTACCCAGAGAATGGTAACATCGTGACTGCGTTCACGGAGTAGGCACGCCTGATGCCGGATCTTCTGCAGTGCATGATCTGTGTAAAGAACATTATCGCATTCCCAATGAGCAGCCTGAGTTTGGGTCTACACGCGATGGTGAACGGGCTCAGTTTCAGATGAAGTTTGGAGGGCCCACTCCAAATAATATAGAATGGCCATGAACTCTGCTTTGGTGCTCTACATCGCCAGTGTTCATAAATTATGGCGTCGGTTCTGGCATCCCATTTGTCTGGTCGTACCTCGCAGTGGCATGGCAAGTATTACTGGTACCGTCTACAGGAAGTGCAGCGTCAGTGTATACGATTCGTTCGGTCAAGTGGAGGGAGCTCGTAACCGTAGCAAGCCTCTTGGCATAGGCACGGCGCCGCACTCGCTGAGTAAGGTCCATATTAGGTGGAAGTGGCTTGCCATCGGTGAGTACAGTGTCTTCCCACGGTGGCGCTTGGTTGGGCAGAAGTGCGCCGGTGTGATGTCATACCCGAGGAGTATAAGCGTGTACCGCCCGGCAATCGTCGCCCGAAGCCTCTCTCCTATGTACGGATTGTGCATGTAGATGACTCATAATATGTTGTTGAGCATGCTACAGCTCTTTTAGCGTGTCGAGGCGTTGTACTTAGGAACAGAAGCGAGGTTGAAAAATCATATTAAAACAGTAGTGAGAGGTGACATAAGAAACTTTCAGTGGAAAGAATGAATCCAGATGACACAGGATGGGGCCAGCTTAGAGCATAGCACAAACACTTCTCCTGCTATGGGCATCCCTAAACTGATATTGCTATAATTTAACAACGCGTGGGTACGGCTGGGTGGTATCCATTATACCTCCATTAAGCGCAGTAAAAAAAAACACTGGACATGAGAAGACACGGACCGCGGCTGTCCTTGTGAGGCTATAATTACGCCAAGCATATTAAGGCCTCATTTTGGACTTTTCATACTAGAAGTTGCTGGAGTAAATTTTGCTCGTGCATAAAAAAATGTTTAGGCTACTATATAAAACCTCAAAAACTCAATATCTTTTTATTAGTCGTGTGTAAAAGACAGTTCGCAAGCTTCATTTATGAAGTTCGCGGTCTGGGTGGAGCTGTCACGAAGCAATGGAAATGGTTTAAACAACCTCAGTGGCATTACAAATAATTATGATTGTCCGCACTGAGCTGCCAATGTTAATTTTAACACTGCACTAACAGGGGATGTGACCAGGTAATGTCGTTATGTCGATCACACGTACCAGATGGCAGCCCCTGTCCGTAGTGTACGGGATGTCATCGGGGCACTGAGGCTGAAGCTTTACCTGAAAGGTTGTACGCCCTTTGCTGCACCAGCAATAGTTTCTAAAAATGGACTGTCTTATGGAAAATTGTAGATTCATGACACAAGTGGCAGGATGACCTAATTAAAACAGCAGTAAATTTCAATGAATACACGTAAAATAAAAAATAAAAAGGTTAAACCCCATGCCTAATGCTTTGGGCCAAACCTGATAACGCCGAGTAGGCGTTGAAAAGTTCATAAAATGCTACACAAAACCTTCTGTTGGAACCTTGTATTTCATTTTTTTCATTTACGTTCGCTCGCAACAAAAAACAATTGTATCCAAGATTGCAAAACGGATAAAGCGGTATTAGCATTAGCTGCCACAAATGTAAAACCTTACCTGTGCACGCCTTAGCTCTTAGTGACTAGTAGCAGTGGGGTTCAGAGGGCCGGCGTACCACCTTGGACTGAATTCCCTGGCCACAAATATTCTCACTTAATCTGTGAATAAAGTCTCTCTTTCTCAGCCTATTATTATATACAGATACTTTATTAGCCTGACATTGTATAATTGGTTACAATATTGACAGGCCACAGCTTTTATTCAGCTATCCCAGTCTAAGGCACTCAATTTTGTGGGGCCACATTCCTGTGAAGATGTTAAATTTAAGAAGAGTGATTGCTGGGCATTTAGTTATTTATAGAATACCTTACAGGCTGCTCAAGGAGGGTATTCACTAAAAGGGGTAGAAACTTGATTGATAACAAGCGGGAATCACTAACAAGAGTGGACAAATACACACGAAGTAATACAGAAATAGAACAGACCGAGAAGCTATAAAACAGGTTTAGCAACTCGCACTCAGAACAAATGGTATAATGAACCAATTATCGTCCGCCATCAAGCTAACCATGGTTTTTTCGATTCTATATGCAGTATCCTTCCGTTTTGTCTTATGATAGATTACTTATGATATGGAAGCGGTGGACAAAAGATGGCGTTATTGTTCCATTCTTCGAGGCGTATTTCCACTTGGGGGATTGACAAGCAATCAAAAACACGGAGGGGGTAACGTGCGCGCTTTAAAACCTGTGAATCGCAAACATAAAACTTATAGATCCGCGCGAGCCGCGTGACAGGTGAACGTAACCGCACGTAAGCAGAACAGGTGGACACCACTCCAGCCAAAAAATGAAGTGAGCTCGCGCTAACGCGTAAGACATGAAAGTCGCGAAGCTTTACACAACCTTCACGACCATCACGACTGTTTGAAACCATGATTTTAGCCGATTGGCTTTTCTGTGCTGCCGCAACAACCCTTCACTCTATTATTGTTTCTATAGGTTTGAGCTTCCCTGATTATTTTGCAAGCGATAATCGTTGGACATCACCTTGGAGGGGCGCAAGTTATGATGTGTCTTTCTCGTTCCGAGCATTTTTGCCACGATTACGGCGAAAGGTGGAATTTTTCTCGCAAACTTTTACCAATCTCTCTAGGAGGTTTATTCTTGCTTGCCAAACGTGTGCGGGGCATGCGGGGAAGTCGCCGCGAGGCACACACATAGAAGCGCTCCGCATTTTCCCGCTTTTTTAAACTGCGGGCTGTTGCTGCGTGGCATGCACCTTGTGTGCGCTCGCCAATTTCTGTGTATTTTTAAACTGCGGACACCAACTGTAGCGATGTGCTAAAGATCTTCGCTGTAAATATCTGACTGTAGGGACTCCGTGGCGTGAGCCAGTATGCCTGCTGTTGTTATTGTAATTTGTTTGCCATACGAACGCCCTAGTCTTTCTAGGGTTAGTGTGTAGGTAGGTAGAGCAGAGATTGGAGTTGCGAGTTCTTCAGCAACGAGTACCGTGGCGTGAGGTTTGAGTTCTTTTGAGGACGGTCTACCTCCTACTCGTCCCTCAATATTACCCACTGCTAGTACATAATTGTACAGTTGGAACGATAATGGGTCATTCCATTGTGCTTAGGCCTATTGGTGTGGTGGTGTCAAAGCCACGGAAAGAATTCTGCATTGTTTTTTTTTTTAATTTTGGGCACTACCTGCCGGCATCTGCTGGGGTGAGTGTTTTCAGTAGGGGCGCTTGGAAATCAGGTGAGAATAACCACATTAGCGACGTGTCTCCGGTGCATACATCGTGATTATGATAATTTTGTTGATAAATATTTCTTCGGATCTGTTGACTGAGGGGACGTGTGTGACGGGATATTTCGTTGGGTTGCTTGATTCGGAGTTTCCTGTTGTGCTTCTATTTCTGAATGCTCATGTAGTTCCTGCACAGATGGCGAGAAACAAAAAGGAAAAAAGAAGCCCCATGTTGCAGTAAATACGGAATTCAAACAAAAGGAAAGTAGAAGACGCAAATACAGTGCTGCAGGTAAGAAGCCCTTCATAACTATTGCCAGGCATTCGCTTTACAACATGTATGCATTCTTCTGTGCCACGAAAGATTCTTTGTCCAGCTCATCTTGTCCCAACAGCTAGCCTAAGTTCTTAAAGAAGCCATAATTATAGGGTAATTAGTGTTTTATTCCCAGCGAATTTATTCAAATTCCCGCTCCTACTTTTTATCCGATAAGTGAAGTAAGCCTATGTGCTCCAAGTGGGGCAACGTCAAGAATTTATTTCTTGCCGATGCCCCTTGTGGGCCGGTGTTAAAAAGATATAGGGGATACTATCATAACCATTACGGTGCTCCACAAGCTCTACTACCCGGAAGCTCGTGCACACTGTGAAGAACACCCCGACTGTGAAGAGCGAGAATATCCACCCCGTGCCAACTCGCCATGCCGTATTCATTAGACACGCGTCTATTCCCCAAACGCTCTGTCCCAAAAGTGGCACAATGAAATCCACGTTAGGATGTGAAGATGCACCTGAAAACGTTCACCCTAAAGAAGGCAACCTTGGCGCCGCTGCCGGCTTCGTGGGCTCGCCAAACACTTCTGTCTTACGCTCGGACGACCCAAGCCTCTTCGAGTACTTGCGCCAAGAAACTGAAGCACCACCAAATCCTTTCCCGTGTCAGCTCCGGCAGGTACGTTGCATTGGGAGCCTTTCTTATATTATGTGCTTTGGATTGCCGTTTTTGAACCTCCATAATGCGGCATGGTCGTAAGGCTTTGCGAAGCACGAATAGCCATGCCTGTATTTCGTTTAGCAGTTAGGACTATTTCATGCAGTGCGACAATATCGCGGAACACGTTCTCATGCAGACTCTGCCTCTATTTTTTGTATATCGTTGTAAAACCGCCAAATATTTGGAGATAAATTTGTAATATTTTGCCGTTTTGTGCACAGTGTTGGAGTAAAGCCAATTTGTCGGTGCTATGTCAACCGATCTGAAAGAAATTATAATACCGCCGTAATTGCTTAGCATGAACCGTATAATGTAGCTGGGCTTTTATGAGGTCTAGCGAGTCTTATCCGTGTGATTGTTTGTTGCAAAAAGCGTACCGCTCCAAGGGTGTGGCGTTGCCGTATGGCTTTCGCACACTTTTTTTGTTGCTTGGCCAGTTGTGGTTAAGTACCCTTTTGTACATGTACACCTATTGTTATGACTTCTCATTCTTCATTCCGCAGCAGTTAGGGTGGTTAAGTCTTGCACGTAACGACGCCATGCACTTAACCATTCATTCACTTCGAAGCACAGGCTTCGCTCGAATATAATTTTGAAATATGTTACCTAAGGCGCCACCTTCCGGGGATAGATAGTGCCACCTTGTAGTCGTCATTCAAACGCCGGCATTCAAGATGCTAGAAGAGACGATCTACGTACTCAGCGCGAACGTACAAGAAATATAGAGGACGAATAAGGAGAAGGACCTTGATGACGCCCGCGATTAGGAATGTCTAATAATAGATAAATATTAGAAGTAATATTGTATTGAATACTGGAGCAGGTGGTGCGATGTAGAGGGCAGGTAACAGGTGGATCATAGGACGAAAATGAATGCATGCGCCCTCCGTCTAGCGACGGCGACGATTGAACGGGAAGCGTTTTCCTGTTGGATTCTCTAGTTGGCCAATCCCACACTGCAAGTATATGTTACTTTGGAGGACAACATCATCTCATCAGCCTATCTCGACCACTGCAGGGCCAAGGCCTGTTCCATAGACCTCGAATTATCTCGGTCCTGTGCTAACTGTGACCAATTTAGCCCCGCATACTTCTTGATCTGATCAGCCCATCTAAATATCTGCCGCCCCCTGCAAAGCTGGCCTTCTCTATGGATCCCACTCGGTTACACTTAACAACCACCGGTTATCTTGCCCTGGCTTTAGATGCCCTGTTAACGCCTATTTCTTGTTCTGATTTTTACTAAGATGTTCTTAACACGCATTTGTACACGGACCCACTCTTCTCTCTTGTTATCCCATAATGTTACACCTATCGTCATCCGTTCCGTTGCCACGCTGAGCCGTCCTCCTTTGAGGTTGACCCTTCTAGTGAGCCTCCAAGTTTCTGCCCCGTAGGTGCGTACCGGTAAGATACAGCTGTCGTTCACTTTCTCCTTCAGGGGCAATGGCAGGCTGCCATTCATTATCTGAGAAGGCTTTCCAAATGCAACCAACCCCATTCTTATCCTGGTAATTCCCTTCTGCATGATTGCGATCCAGTGTCCCAGCCTCTCTGGAGGTACGCGCCACTGTTTATAGAACACCCAAGGAACTCTCGGGTAAGCACTTCGCAGGCATAACGTTTCAATTTGGAGGGTATGGCGCGAATCTCTAGCTGATGCTTGCAGTTCGGTTCTACAATGTCGAAATAGAACACTGAGACAGAGGCCAGCTTCCTAACCTGAGGGATCCAGGTTCGATTCTGGCCACGGGAAGTGTTTATTTCACTTCATCCTCGATTATTCAGCATCATCACTAGAGAAAGGCGGCTTTTCTGCAGGGCGTATTTGCGTACAGCGGCATCAGTGACGTCATTAAAGCGTCGCTTATCAAAATTCTCTTTTCACTTCAGTTTGTTGGAGTGCTTTGAAGGTGAAAGCCGACAGACAGCTATAAATAACTTATTTACACGTTTAACGTAGTTCCGTGTAATTGCTTCGCGTTCATTTATTTGTCTTTCGGCGCGAATTATTACGACCAGGTTGTTTTTTCTGCGTTATTTTTAGGTTCTTCGTCTTCCTACGTGACTTACGTGAGCAAGCAGACTGGCAAATGCCACAGCTTTTCTGGAATCCGGCTTTTTTGCCTGTGATGTGAACCTGTTCCAGTCACGTGCAATTACCTTTAGTTGTCAAGAAGCACGCGTTATTACATAAATTTTACATTTGTAATTTATAGCTTTGTGATTTTTGTGCAGCAGCCACATAATCCCCTCGGAGATCCTTATGCCTGGCTACTTCCCCAAAGTAGCCCTTGCTATTGTTACGATCACCGTAGGGTGTTGCGAATTCCATCATAAATATTATTGCTGTGTTCCTAAAAACAGTGCAAGAAAGGGAACAATGGACGGAGCCAGCTTTCCTGTTTCACCTCGCGCACGCAGGAGCACACCACACTTTTCACTCAGTGCCAAACCAGGTATATTTCTGCATATAAAGTATTTTTCTTCGCCCTACTCGGCCACAGTGTTTGTCCCAACTCAGGATCCACGCAGGCCATCACCGGCCACGCTACAGATGCTCAGGACAATGCAGACAGGAACAGCCACAATTTGTTTCCACCGCTGGTGACATGGGTATATCGCTCTTTTGTAGCACACTCAGCTGCTACTGTGGAGAGTGTGGTTCAGACCTCATCAGATTGCACATGGTGTTGTTTATGTACTTCCTACAGCGGTTGCCAGGCTTTTGCCTTCAACATAGGCCGCGTATCAGGTTCCTGTTGCAAATGTCGTCGAAATACGATGTCTTCGCTGCCGTTGCCACGTAACTGCCTCGGCTCTCTGCCCAGTCCACGTTTCACGCCGACCCCTTCCCCAGTCTCAATCCTCCAACGATAAAGGCGCTTTAGGTTTGCTCAATTCAATTTTCCCGCGTTTTCACGTTCGTGCGCCCTCTCTTGGTATGTTTTGTTACTGTTGCGTGTGAACGCCTTCTCAAAATACTGGCTCGCGCGCGAACCTTCGCCGTACGTTTTCGTAAAAATATTCCTTTTGAGGGCTTGTATTTGCTGTCCCGAAAATCAAGCCCACATATATTCCTAATTAGAACACTATTATCAGTCACGCATTGCTTTCGGCGTAAATGTACCTAATGTTTTATTTTTTCCACAATATTGTTCCGTTGCAAGAAGTTCAACAGGCGAAGTTGGGGGCAAAGACAAACGGAGATTTATTTAGGTGAACTTATGCCTCAAGAAAAAAAGAACAAAACGACCTGGTCTCACGCGAAGCGCCGATCAGCCAAATCAGCGTTCTAAAGCACGAGCCGTTCCACGAAATCTCCTACACGCGCCAGGCGGAGGAGCCTTTCGTCGTCGTCGTCTTCGTGGCTCCGCCTCTTAGCAGACGCACTCGTGACATTTGCCCCCTGTCTAAAGGGCATCGTCCCGATGCTCAGGGTAGTAGCTACACGCAGAAAATGGTAGAGAATAAGCCCAGTCTGTGAGTGTGACGGCCTGGGGCGTCGGCTCATCTGGAATGGTAGGGTTTCATGCGCACCACGTGAGACGGTTTTAGGCTGAAGTTTACGACGTCCTGCGGGTAAAGAGCTGACCGGCATAACTTCATACGTAACGTCGCTCAGCCGACGAAGAAGTTTATATGGTCCAAAGTATCGTCTAAGCAGCTTTTCTGAGAACCCGCGGCGACGAACAGGACTCCACACTCACACACGGTCACGATGCTGGAAGTCCGCGTGCCTACGCGGAGATTGTAGCTGTAGCGGTCGGCGTCACGGCGTTGCTGATTGCTTGTGCGTACGCGAGAAAGTTTCCGTACCTCTTCCGCTCACCGTGTAAACTCTTCCGTACCGGCATGGTCGTCGCTGTCCGCATGTGCACAGCGCCTAACATGGTCGACACTTCGCGGCCGTAGAGTAACCTAAAGGGCGACATTCGTGTCGTCTCATGTCGCGCCGTAGTGTATCCGAAAGTTACGTACGGCAGAATGGTATCCCAGGTTTTATGCTCGATATCTATATACATGCAGAGCATGTCCGCGATCGTTTTGTTCAAGAGCTCGGTGAAACCATTGGTCTGCGGATGGTATGCGGTTGTCTTCCTATGGGAAGTCCCGCTGAGCGTCATGACAGCTTCCATGAGCTGCGCCGTGAAGGCTGTTCCACGGTCTGTGATTACAATCGATGGAGCGTCGTGTCTGAGCACGATGTTCTCGAGCAAGAAGTGGGCCACTTCTGCAGCTGTTGCTTGTCGTAAGGGCCTTGTCTCGGCGTAGCGGGTAAGATAGTCGGTTGCAACGACTACAAATTTGTTCCCGGAAGATGAAAGTGGGAAAGGTCCCAAAAGTTCCATTCCAAGTAGTTCAAAAGGTTTTTCAGGAATCTGAACTGGTTGAAGCAAACCGGCTGGTGTTCCCGGTGGCGGTTTGCGTCGCTGACAATCACGGCACGTCATAATGTCTAACGGTGATGAAAAGTCTCGGCCAATAATATTTCTCCTGGATTCTGGCCAACGTGCGAGTGAAGCCCATATGACCTGCGGTGGGTTCGTCATGACACGCTTGTAATATATCATTGTGTAGCGTTGCGGGGATGACTAGAAGGTGGGTAATTACCATTAGGGGTGAAGTTCCTCTTGAAGGGCACATTGTTCCGCAACGAGATGGACGACAACCCTCTTGTGAAGGCTTTCGGAACACTACTTGCCTGTCTCTCCAAAAAGTCGATGAGTGGCCGCAGTTCTGGGTCTTCGCGCTGCTTCTGGGACATGGTGGTCGTGTTCACAACTCCTAAGAACTGAATGTCGTATTCTTCATTGTCTGCAGGCGTTAGTGGAGCTCCGGAAAGACAGTCCGCATCGGAGTGCTGTCGTACATATTTATAAACGATGCTTATGTGGAATTATTGGAGCCTCAGGCTCCAGCGCGCAAGGCGCCCCGAAGGGTTTCTAAGGCTCGTCAACCAGCTCGTCAACCGCCCCTTTAAAGGTGCGCTGAACAGAAAACATGGCATCGTCTCCTAAAAAGTATGACGGACGTAATGGAATATGTTGCCTGTAGAGTTTTTTGAAGTGTTTGCGTTGTGTAATGTCGAGTGCCTTCCATTGAATGAGGATGTGTATAATGGATAGGCCCTCCCAACACCTGCTACCCAGGGGTCTTGGAGATCCCGTGAGCAGGTGCGAGTGCGTTACATATGCATGGCCTATCCGTAACCTAGCTAAGGTAACTTCAATGTGCCTGTTGTGTGATTCAGTAGTGTACTGTGTCAAGTGGGGCTTTATTACGTGTAGTTGTCTGTCTTTTCCCTCCACTCTGCTTGCCAAGTTTTACGGAGTTCTTGTCTGATGTGTGGCTTGAGGTCTGTGTAAGGTAGTGTGGTTATGTTTACTGTGTTTCGGTTTGCAACATTGGCGGCCATTTCATCCGCCACTTCATTTCCGCCAATGCCAGGGTGGCCTGGCACCCAACACACAGTCACCGAGGGTTTGAAGAATAAGCTATCATAATTGATTTGAAGACAAGAATAATGACATGGTTTTTCGATGACTTTCCGGGTGACAATGCACGGACGACGCTCAGCGAGTCTGTATATATAATGGATTTGGGAATATGATTCTTAACTATGCGACTGATTAGAAATATGTAATATGCCTATATGCTTCTGCCGTAAAAATACTTGTATTTCGATTCATGGTTCTACCTGCTTTAAAATTGGTCCATTCACAGCACAAGACACCTTAGTGAACGTTTTAGACGTATCCCTGGAAAACTCTGCAGCCCGGTATTTATCCTGCAGATACAGAAAATGCTGTACAATCGCACTTCTTTGTGTTCTGTTCTTACTGTATTGTAAGAAGGACAAGTCACATGATGCCAGTCACAAGATGCCACGGTGCTACAAGATCAGTGTGAGATGATTTTAATGTGTCTAAAAAGGAGACCTCATGAATAGTCACCTCGTACCTCACTCTCTGCGAGAAGGGAACAGAATTGGATGGGCGATTTAAAAAGATTTGAGTTGTGGATGTATCATTCAAAACCGGTTTAAATGAATGGTTGTCCCTTCATGAAATTTGAAAGGCATATAACAAGTCAACATAGGCTCGCTGGTATGATAAGTACCATTTATCACACTCTGCGTAAAGACTCTGTACAGGGCTCGTACGGAATGCGCCACAAGAGAGGCGCAGCCCCGAGTGAAGAAGTTGGTCAAGCAATTTAGGTGCTGCTTTCGTGGCTGACCCATACACAACACTTCCGTAGTCCAACCGTGACCCATCCAACGCGGCATAAAGG
The DNA here is from genome assembly GCA_013339765.2 of Haemaphysalis longicornis. Lineage (NCBI taxonomy): Eukaryota > Metazoa > Arthropoda > Arachnida > Ixodida > Ixodidae > Haemaphysalis > Haemaphysalis longicornis. Next base: position 47,082,276 of record CM023451.1, on the reverse strand, counting down.
CGAAGCAGAAATTGTTTATCTCCACCGTATGACTGGTGAGATAGGACCCCACCTCTGAGATTATATTATCCGATTCGAAAATGGCCGTACCACACTTTGTCAAAGGGCTCATGTCCGCCCCGGCACACAAAATTCGCCTGTCTAAATTCTCCATCCGACACGGTCGAACGCCAATGATTCCCATCTCACACGGCATTGGAGGGATAGAGACGACCCACACGGCAGCCCGAGCACTTGTCACCCGGGCTTACGATGTGGAATCTTCCCTCCATGGAGCCAGATCGACCAGGGACAGTCTCCTCTCATTCATAAAAGTCGCACAGCATTACTGCCTCTAACCCCCCAAGCTCCGCCCCCCCCCCCCCCCCCGCTCACTCATCCCTCACTCTGGATTATGAGGAACGCCTATGGCATCAACCCCAACTGAATCTCTACACTGCAGAGCCATTCTTTATCGTGTACACCCCTCCCTCTACCCATCTTCATACTGCCCCCGCAGCGGTGAAAGAGCCACGGTCCAACACCAAATGTGGGCTTCTGCAGAGGACACATTCCCTACCATCAATTGACCCCTGACCAGCTCAGAACGAGGATTCCGAGCGGCTGAAGTCATCGCGTCCCTCCGGGTCGCACCCACCGCGCCCTAGTTTTTTTGTCAGTTAAGTTTATTTCTCCTCTCTCTCCCACAGGCAGAATGGCGGTGAGAAAGACAAAAAATGGGCACATCTCCCCCGCGAGGGGGACTCGAGTAAATGCGTCGCATAGGGGGTGGGTGTATTGCGTTAACGTTTAGTGTTTGGGGGTTGGTGCTATCACTTGTACACCACGCAGCTATCACGCCGCGCTAGCACGCCGCTGAGTCGCCAACGCACGCCGCTGACGACGTAGTTTTAATCAGTCAATGATATAAGGCGCGTTCGTAGCCTTTGATTCTGTGCCGGTTTTCTGGCGCAGTGGGAAGAGCAACCATGTACCTAGCGTTCCGCCCACAGGTAGTGAATGCGTTGTATCAGCAGCTTCTTGACGTAGTTTTGAATGAGTCAAGCATATAAGGCGCGTTCGTAGCCCTCCATTCTGTGTCGGGTTTGGCGCAGTGGCGCAGGGTAGAGCACCATTTACCTTGCGTTCCGCCCGCAGGGTCGTGGGGATCGAAACCAGGCGCCGGTAACTGTTATTTCTTTTTATAGTGTAGGGGGAAGCTGGCTGCTGCGGACGCCGACGCACGGGTGACATCGTGAGTTATACAAATGCCTCTGCATGGCGGTCACCTGGCCCGGTGAGACAGCAAAGCTCGGCGGTCAACCAGCGAAAGCATAGCCTTTAAAGGCCGGCACTCCGCACCAGCAGCCGCTCAGGCGTTGCTATCAGCGGTGTCGATCTTTGCGCCGCCATTAGTCGATGCGTATGCGGCAACCGCGCGCTGCAAAAAACCACCTCGGGCCATGGCCCGTGGATACTTAGCTCTACATCGAGAGTCGCGGTTCGCCAACCCTTTCTTTGCACAGTAGCTGATACGAATCATGATGGCATTGATACTTTCGAATTCCGCTCTTCTTCTGCCGAAGCGATGCAGCTTCCAGTACGCTTAGCCTGGCACGGCTGATGGCCACCGATACCATCACAGCGTGTTGAGATTTTAGAGACGTCCTAAAAATTTTATTCACGGGCATAGTGCCGTTAGCGGCAGGTTCGACAAAAACACAGTTAGTTGGTCGTAAGGAAGCACCAGGCGTCGCTTAATGAAGTGAGAAGGCACAACTTTGTTACCGGAATGGGTTGTTGGACGTATTCGCTAATTTGCACGCCCTTTAAAGGGCGAGTCTATATACAACGAACTAAGGATATAACGACCACTTTTCCCAGTACTTTCGAGTTTGTTATAAGCGGGTTTGACTGTACTATGACAAGTAAACCAAGCGCCGTAGTGATGAATGCATCCCATCGGCCAATTCTAGGTGATCATTTTTTGAAGATAACTACAACTGATTGAGAGCTACAGCGTAATTACCGAAATTAATGGCTTATTCGCAAGACTCAGTTTTGTCGACGCGAATATTTTCTACGTACCCCGTAGATGCACGCAGTATTCGCTAAAGCCTAGCCTATAACAGTTTCGCTGCGAAAATCTACAAAAAAAGCTACATAAGCTACAAAGCTGTGAAAGCTACAAACGAAGGATGATAGAGTAATGCTTCTTAGATAAGAAACAATATGAAAGTCGAGGGCGAACTGGCTTAAAGACATTTGAACACAGATAACGACTTAGGATATCTCGGGGCACTTAAGCTTGCTTGTATGCTTTGTAGGTGGAAGCTTCATTGCTTCCACTGGCGACACATCAAAATGTCTATAGTGCTATATCGCGTACGGGTCTCCTTCTACACTGTGGTTTCTTTGTCTTTTCGTTATGCTTACTTTGATAAGCCCATTACATACTCACCAGAATAAGAGTTATCCTGGCTGGAGCGCAGGTGTCCTATTCACTTGCCGTTACGTTCACCTGCAATAAGACTACGCGCTAGCTTAACGCTTATTCCGCCGGAAGCAATATGCGAGGTAGTGCAGTGGTAATACATTCGGCTCCTACCACAGGCCCGTGTTCAATTCCTGTACGAACTAAAACCTCTTTTAACAGAAGCGCTGGTTAAGCTTGAGCTTGGTCATTTGTCGTTGGCAAATAAAAATAATGAGAAAAAAATCCTTGGTGCGAGGCGCTCGCATTACCTTGCGCAGTGACTTCAGCAAAAAAAAAAAGCACAATGAAAGCACCTCGCCATCCATCAATGAAGATGCGCGGAGGACCCGTGGCGTGACGGTCGATGATGATTGAAGTGGGGGCGATCGGTCGGCCGACGACTTCTGGCGGCTGTAATGTCGAGGGGGAAAGATTTGGTTCGCTCGGTACCGTACATCCTCTTTCTGCTCCCTGTCTTCATCCGCTGTAAGTTCGGCAGCCCATTCTGCATCAGCCTTTACTAGCAAGCTGCGTAAGACTACTGTAGCGCTACATCTGTACTACAAGAATCAAGCGTTGCTTTTTTTCGGCACGTAATGCTTTCGCCCAGACCAAAGATTGATTGCAGGTGGCACCCCAGAGCAACCAGAAGGAGGCGAATAATCTGACAAGACATCGAGGACTACCCCGCACCTCTACCACAATTTGTCACGTACGATAGGGAGCACAACGGTAAAGAAAGAACTTTTATTTAGGGCGAACTTGTGCCCGAACAAGACGAGAGGAATATCTATTGTATGAGCAAGTGCAAAATAAAGGTTGGGGCATCATTTATGAAGCTTGCGTCTCAAGTTGGAACTCCGCATGAAGCAGTGGAAGCTGTTTAAAGCAACCGCAGTTACATTACACATGGTTATACTGGTGTGTACGGAACTGTGCATGTACAGTAGCCACTGTACTAACAGGTGATGTAAACGGGGAGTGCCGTTATGTTGATCCGGCCTCCGTCCTCAGTGTACGCAATGTCATTATGAACTTGAGCCTGAAGCGTTATCCGCTCCACGTTGTAAGCCTTTCTTGTATCAGCCATAGTTTCTTAAAAATGTGCTTTCTTTCTAAAAACTGTCGATTTACAACAGAAGTGCCGGATTACGTCTTGACAGCAGAAAAAATATATGCAACGCGGCCCACTTTGCTATGACATCTCCTCAGGGCAAACCAAGTCAGCCCTGATAGAGCGGTGTCAGTAGGCCTTGACATGTTGGTAAAAGGTTTTTTAAGGTCTTACAGAGGTGCGTTTTACGTTATTAGTTTTCATTCACGTCCTCACCTAACAAAAAGTAATTCTGTCGAGGATGGCGAAATACATAAATTTGTATTTGAATTAGCTGGTTCAAAGTTAAACCTTCTTTTGTGCATGCCTTAGCTCTGTGTGCCAAGTGAGCAGTGGACGTCAATCTGTTGTAATGTACAGAGACCTTATTAGCACCACATTGTACTATATCAGGCTAATAAGGTATCTGTGTTGCAAAAGAGGCTATGTCACAGGTGTGTTAAAAGTATTTTGATGTCGACATTAACATGCAATGACATTTATCACGTATTCTTGCACAAGGTACTAAGTTTCGGGGGCCATATTTCTCCCAAGGTTCTAAATTTCGTGAAAGGGAATGCTGCCTATTTATTTATTCATATCCTACCTTACAGGCTCAAATAATGCGTTCAGTAAGAGAGGTGGAATCTTCAACTATTAACAGGGCGGTAATCATTAAAACAACAATAAAATAGGCAGGCAGGAAAATAGAATGATAATGGAACAGAAGCGATAAAACAGGTGCAGCAACTTGCCCTCAGAACAAATCTGATGACAGACCAATTATACTCCTCCACTTAGCTAACCGAAGTATTTTGAGATCCCTAATTGCAGCATACTTCTGTTCATGATGTCTCGAATTATCATTCATGGTATGCCAGTGGAGGACAAAAATTGTCATTATTCTTCCCTTCCGTGGGGCGCATCCCCACTCGGGGGATTGGCCAGCAAACAAGAAAAATGAGGAGCTAATGTGGCGGCTTTACAAAACGGTAAATTGGAAACGTAAATTTACAGATTCGTGCATGCAGGGTGGCACGTGAACGTGAGATTACGTGAGTAGGACACGTACACACCTCCAGCGCGAAAATGTAACTCTAGGGAATCTGAGGCGTGCGCCAGTCTACTTGCTGATGTTGTGAACCTTTTCTTCACCAAATGGAGGCACTACGCCTTCGAGAAGTAGTGTGTAGGTAGGTAGAGCGGGGATTGACTTTCGAGGTCTTCAGTACTGAGCACTGCGAAGCGAGTCTTGTGTCCTTTTGACCATTGTATCCGCGTCGTAGTTGACGAGCACTCTACCACTCATGTAGAGCCGCTCTTAATACTGAATTGTGCAGTTTAAATGATAGTGCGTTCTTCCAGTGCGGTAAGGTAAACGGGAGTAATAGTGTCAAAGCCAGGAAAAAAATTATGTATTTTGTAAAATTTTGGCCGTGCCAGTCGAGGTAATGAAGATCTGCAGGGGTGAGTGCTTGGTAGTACACGCACTTGGGAATCACGTGAGGTTAAATTCATTTGCAGAGTGTGTCTGGTTAGTAGGACGTACTGGTTACGGTTTTGTTGACAAATATTTCTCGGGATCTGTTAAGCGAGGACAAACGTGTGACGTTATCGTTTGGTGTGTGTTGCTGCAGTCGAAGTTTTTTGTGCTTGTATTCGTGAATGTTGCAGTAATACGCACCAAAGGGATAAACGACAACGAATGAACGCAATCCCGACATTGTAGTAAAGGAGCGTGTCAAAGTTCTTCGCGCCAAAAGAACGAACAAACGAAAGCGAAGTAATACGCAAATACAGAGTTGATAATACAGTCATTGATCAGTATGGCCAGGCTTTTTTTTCAATTTTTATTAAGCTTATCTTTCCCCGTAGCTAACTTGAATTGTTAAAGAAGTTACTATTTTCGGGTAATGCACGTTTTATTCAGAGTGACCTTTCAATTGGCGCTCCTAATTTTTTTCTTTACAAAGTAAATCAAAGCTCTGTCCTTCCACCTGAACACCATCAACACACTAACCCTGGTCAATGCCCCCTTGTGGCCGGTGTCAAACACATCTAGGGCATAATCATCATCACCATTAACGCTGCTCCACAAGGTCTACTACCGCGAAGCTCGTGCAGTCTGCGAAGAACGGCCCGGCGTCGAAGAGCGAGAATTTCTACCCTGTGCCAACGCGCCCTGCTGCATTCATTTGACACGCGTCTATTCCCCAAACAGTCTGTCCCGGCAGTGCCACAATGGAATCCACGTTAGGATGTCACGATGCGTCTGAAGAAGCGCTCTCCACAGAAGGCAACAGCGGCTCCGCTGCCGGCGTCGTGGGCTCGCCAAACCCTTCTGTCTTACGCTCTGGACGACACCAGCCTCTTCGAGTACTTGCGCCAAGAACCCGAGGCGGCCACCAAAATCCTTTCTCGTCCCAGCTCGGGCAGGTACGTTGCATCGGCAGCCTGTCTTATGCGGTTTCGATTAGCGTTTGAATCTCTGTAATTCCGGCATAACCGTAATGCTTTCCAGAGCACGAACTGGTATGCCTATAGTTTTTTTTAATTTATGGTTACCTTTATACAAAGCAACAATATTGCAAAACACGTTCTGGCAGTGGACTGCCTTTGTTTTAAATTGTGATAACCGCATGGTATTTGGAAATAAATTGGTGAGTCCTTTACCTTTTAGGGCCAACCCCGTATTGGCGTCCCAAACCAATTTTAGGTGCTATGTCAACGTGTTTGAAAACATTTACCATGCACCGTAGTTCATAACGCGTACACTATTAACGTAGCTGACTTTTTAGTCTATCAAAGGTTATCCAGTCTGACAGTTGGCTTGCAGAAATGGTACAGTGTCCAAGAGTTCAGTACTACGATAGTGGCTTTTCCTTACTTTTGTTGTTGCTGGCACCACTTGTGTTTCTGTAACTAGATGGTACCTGTTCATCTAGTATGACTCCTGATTGCGACATAGCGCCGGGTGGCTCAGAGTTGCGCTTTACTGACGCCGCGCACTTACACATAGCGTTCTACTTCGTTGAATTGGTTGTAGGTCGAGTATCAACGAAAAATATTTTGCCGAATGCGCCAGTATTCAACGATCGCGGTAGTGTCATCTTGTAGTCATCATTCAAACACCGGCGGTAAAGACGTAGCAAAGAAGATCTAGGTACTAAGCGCGAACGTATAGCAAATATACAGGCAGGACTAGAGGAGAAAGCCAGATGACGCCACGAATAAAAATATTTATTAAAGCGATACATATTAGATGTGATAAATGATTGGCTTGTACAGTAGGTGGTGTGCTGTAGAAGGCGAGGAAGAAGTTGGAATACAAGACGAAAAGTAAAAAAAATCCTCTGGGCTACTAGTCTGCCGACGTGCCTTGTAGGCGAGACCCTCGCGATGCTTGCTTTAAATGACTTCAGTACTCCTATAAACGTATTTGCACCTTAAGCTTCGCTTTCGGTTTTTTTCTTTCCGTCATAATTACACCGAACAGGTTATTTGTGCAACGCCGTGTTTGCGTCTATTTCTTCTCTTTGGTTTCTCTGTCTAACTGCGCAAATTGCGTCAGCAACCAGACTGCCACATGCCACTGCTTTTCTAGAACCACTGTTCTTTGCGGCTGATGTTCACCTGATCTCCTGGCGACAATTCTTTAAAAGCGCAGACATCCGAAGAACGAAGAACGTTACACCACAAGGGCTGGTGATGGAAACGCTGTTTTTTGTCCTTCGTGTGTCAGCGCTGCAAATAATGGACCTGAACCACAAGCCCGACTCGGTCTGACTAGTCACGCGCAATGACGCTGAGGGTCACGAAGCACGCATTATTGCAAAACGTTTACGTTTGTAATTCGAAGATTTGTGAATTTTGTGAAGCGGGCACATTAGCCCCTCAAAGCTCCCGATTCCAAGACAATTCCCCAATAGAGTCCTCGCTATGTAGAAAGGAGGAGCTAAATTTTTTTCCACCGCTTGCGACATGGAAAATCGCTCAGTGGTAGCGCGCTGGGCTGCTCCTTAGAGACTCGGGTTCAGAACCTGTCAGAGCACCCATGGTTGTTCTGTACTGTAACGTGGTGGCAGAGCAGATGAGACTAACAATGAGGAAGGTAAACAATCTATTTACAGTATTTACATGGCGGCGATCAGGCAACCAGTGCAGGGTTCACCAGAACCTTCTTTCGGCGTCGTCCTCGTTACTAGTGCTTTGTACTGTCGCTGAGGGGTATTGGCCACCGCTATATCCCGTGACATTACCCCCGGTCGATGGCGACCGTCCCGGTCGGAGCTGCGGCATAGTGAGGATGGTGATGCAGATGAGCAATACGAGAGAAGACGGGAAAGAAGCGCTTGCCGCCACGGGTGAAGGCGACGGGTATGGTGAACACCGGCCCGTAGCACTGACGACGGCCTAGAAGGCAAGAAGGCGGACCGGACCGGTGAGGCGACGTCGGACCGGACGGCTGAGCGCGCTTGCCTACGCTCCACAACGTCGGACGTTTCATCCAGGGCTGGGGACATGCGTCGTCCGTCGTCGTCAGGTACAAGGATACATCGTTCGCCCACCCCACCTCGATTAGTGTTCGAGGAATGTGTTGGTATCCACCCTTATGTATACCCCCAGTGGGGTCTGAAGGACTTAGACTGTTGCAGTTGGCCTTGACTTCCGTTAAAACAGACTCGTGTTTTTTAAGTAGCAGCCCTAGTTAGTTTTCTTTTTCCGTCGCCCTTTCCACTCCCGCGTGGTTCTACACATAACCCAACTCTATAAAGCGTGCCATCTTCAGTTCTTCTTCAGTAACAATACTTTACAACTGTGGCCAGGCTTTTCGCTTAAAATTGGCCGCCGTATCCGGGTCTGTGCTGCGAATGTCGTCGAAATCCTATTTCCATGCCCTTTCCACGTAGCTGCTCTTGTTCTCCCAGTCCACCTTTACGCTGACGATTCACCGCGGTCTGACTCATGCAACAATAAGGGCACTCAGGTTTGCTCAATTCAATTTTCTCGCGTTCCCACTGCTCGAGCGTCCTCTGTTGAGACCTAGTTTTTAATGTTGGGTGTGGTTGCCCCCATAAAAGTACGGGCTCGCGTACGAAAATTTTTTGTGTGTTTTTCAAAACACTGCTTTAAAAGGTTTTTTATTCTCTCTCGCGAAAATCATGCCCACGTGCATTCTGAATTAGAAGACTAGAAGTCGTGTATGTGTGTGTTGGGAATGGAGAACCGCGACCCGCGATGGAGAACCGCGACCCGCGCTTCGGGAGAGAGCCGGCGCGCGCGTCGGGAAACGCTTGTGCGCTGAAACCGGTGCGGCGCTGCGCTGGTTCGTCGGCGTCCCCGAGACAACCGCAATCTGTGCGGGCATAGGCGGGATAGGCGCGCGGGGGCGAGCGGCGCGAACGTGTGCGCGCGGGAGTCGGGAGAGTCTCGTCGGAGACCCGGTCGGGGCGAGATCGGCGGAACATCGCGGCGGTGATGGATACATGCATCTCAGGTGGGAGCTTTGTTTGTCGCGCGCCGTGAGTGCCTGCCTCCCGTTCGCGGTCACGACCCGGACGGCGTGATTCGTGAACGCCGTCGAGCCTTGTGCTCGCATGCTTTGGGATTCCCCAAATAAACGGCTGTGCTTCGGCACTACTGTCTACTGTGTTCTCGTATCGGCGAACCTCGCTGGGCTGCCGTAGCCATGGGAGCCCGCGTGGTTCACACTCCGGGAGCTACCGTGGGGGCCTACTCCAGAGTGCTGGCAAGGTCCCCGAGGAACCTCACATATATCCCACAGTGTTTTTGGCGCAAATGTACATAAGTTGTACTTTACTGAGCAATATTGGCCATTATGAAGCAGGTGCTATTAGATTTCGCAGTTTCAAAACGTTTTCCAGTATAAACTTATCTTACCCTAAATTACTTAATCAAATTTTCTTGATGCCGGGCGGCTGAACCAAGAGAAATATGCAGACACAGAAAAAATTATTTGCCCAATAAAAAAAAAGGCTGTGCTTAAGGTTGCACGCTTCTCGATCCACCAATTTTGTATTTCATTGGTGCCAGAAAGGGGCATGTCAATCCGACGCCTCTTTTTTGTGTTGTTTTTGTGGAGTTTCTTCGCGTGAAGGCTCAAGATGGAAGTGCTGTTTTTACGAGTTTCAGGCGGCTTTAAATGTGTATTTATGCTATTGAGTGAGAAACAATCTTTTGAACCACCGCTGTGATTTCGCCAATTCGTTGTGACTTCTTTCCAATTTTTTTTAATTTCGTACTCGCATGTGTCAGATAAACGAGGTGGAGCTTTTGTGATTTGGTAAATCAACTTTCACTTTTAATTTCTCTGTTTTAGTACCCTGCAACGTACGATGGATGGCAGATTTGGCTATCAATAGCCGAATTCGCGACTTTTTGTTTCCTTCAGTTACGTTCTTTTGCGGTTTACATGTAATCTTTTAACAATTAAACAATCTACCCAGGGTACACTCATCGCGTTTAGGCGATTTTTCAAGTAACTTTATGGATCAGAAGCACAGTGTTCGTTCGCACTGCTGATAAATTGTTAACGCGGCGAAGTGGACGAATGTGTGGTTGTAGCTCAGGCTGTTGGGTTTCCCAGATGCTGATAAACGGGGGTATTAGGGCGGGCAAAGAGTAGTTTGTGCTCTCATGCTTCCGGACCGACACTACTGGCAAACAGAGGGTATAGAACTTCAAAGTACGAAAAAAATTAAACTGCTACAGTGTTTCCACGACCACACAGTTATCCAACTCGTGCGAACGTGTTTCTCTCTTCGAAGGAAACGCATCGGAGTGTCGCTTCTTACTGTGCTGCTGCGGAAACCTGTTCTGAGGGAAAGCGACAGAAATGAATCGGCGTACGAGAGCTTGATACTCTGCAGACAACCACACATCACGTCTGACTAGACTTCATTTATGCGTATGTCTTCCCTGAGAACAACACCAACGTAATAAAGGGATCTAGGCAACCTAAAAAAAAAAAGCAATGGCACGTTCCGCACTCGGATGCGCTGGTGCATTCCAGTAATGAGGGGAGAACCGATACCCGGCGCCACCCGTCCAGTGCCCAGGGATGAAAACACAAAAATAGAACTTGGCAGTGCGCTACTCGACAATGGGCTACTTGTTTAGAAGAGATAGTGGCGACGAGACAGAGAGCTGCCATGTTTATCACGGCTGTAGGCTTTAGCAAGCACGTGCGCTCCTGCACGACGACATTTTAGCGTTATTCGTCTGCACGCTGTATTTTTATAAATTTTATAGTGTTTTCCCCCTTTCTTCTCCATTTCCTCTGGTTGCTGTGAATCCCCATGAAACAGGGAAAGTACCGTGAAAATAAACCATTTGTTAGTAATGCACTATCCCGTCTACTTCCTGTGTCTTGGACTCCCTCAGCCCAACCACGCCTCTTTTCGTTACGAGTTCGATTTACCCCGGCCAGAAAAAGCAGCAGGCATGGACGGTGTTCTCATGCACGAATACCATAAGGATACATCGACCCACTTCAGTTTTTAAGCGATGCATGGGGCATTGCGACTTATTTGGTTGAAGATGAATTTTAAAATTTTGCATCTTCTCCTGCGAAGCTTTGCGCGGTAATAAGGAATCTGGCCGCAATCCTGCGAGGTCGCTGCCTTCTTATTGCTGCACGGACAATCTTATAGGCCACTTTTGTATTGCATCCTTGGCCAAACACGATAATTTGCGGGTCTTTTTCGGTAAATAGAGAATTTTAGCAAAACGGATAGCGTCCCGTAACGCTACTGCTCCGGGTTACTGGGATACGACTGCGCATGCGTGTGCGAAAACGGAGAGGAGGTTGCTTATTAGCGGAACGAATGCCCACCTGCCCAGTCGGGTCCTGGCACCCGCCGAAGTTGCGTTTGCAGACGCTATCCGCTATTCCAAAACTCTCAATTAATAGATTTTTAGCACAGCCCGGAAGCCTGCGCTACGATAGCGGGGGCGGCTCAGGGGACGTTCCGCCCCCTCCCGAACGAATGCGTATCAGCACGTTCGTTCCGGGGAAGGGCGCCACCCTCCTCCTAATACCATCCCCAACGTGCCCACACGCGCATGCGCCGTACGGTCCTGGTGCCCGCCGCTGCTAGCGCAGCGTTCGCTACTTAGTAAGCTAAAATTCTCTGATGACGAGAGATAACCAAAACAAAATGCGACTGCCAATGTCTTCTTCTGGCGCACATACCGCAGCAGTACGTTCCTGCCTTTCCTGAAGCGACGACCCAAGTCAGATCCGGTAGAGCACCTGGCCTCCACGAGCGCCGCCGCTTTTATGACGTTGATGTAAAGATCGATGACAACGACTTCGGCGTCTCCGGGCTCCCGTTACTCCGAGGCCTCATCATCGCAGTCGTGGTGGGCGCCCTAGTGCTCACCATAGCATACCTGCGAGGAATCGTCTGGAGCGGTGCCTTGGACCATGAAGGGCCCACGCAGGCCGTCGCCCATTTGCCCGCATCCGCTGGCGAGGTGGACGTGGTTCACGGGCCTTTGGTGGAGCACGAGGCATCTATGCCCACCACCTCGACAAGACGCCGGCACCCCGCTTCCCTCGCGAAGTTCTCCATAACAACTGCTAAGTCCGAGTGAGCACGCAGAAAGCTTGTCTAACCTAAATTTCGCAGCACGAGCAAGAGGTATTAACCCGCAAAAACACAATGTAAAGAGAGTGTAAAATGTGTTTCTATGAAGTCATGATCAACCTTTGCCATGCAAAAACATCACGCAAGCATTAAGGACACTTTTCGTAATCACGACTAATCACTGCAGGGATTACAAAAAGTGTCCTCTGCAAACCGCACGCGGTTTTCCGAGTACCTTGGATTTAGCTTTGAGAATCAATTTATACTTGCATAAAATTCATATAAACAGCCTATTTTATGCAGCGGTGCATAGAATAAACGATTTCGAACACTAATGCAGACGTTATAAATCAAGAGGACATCAAAACATACAAGTTCATTTCTGTTCTTTAAGAATTGCAACAGAATATTTCAATGCATCAGAGTAAGAAAATGCAATGCGTACACGTCACCAGTCACGTTCGAAAACTCTCTTGTCTAACAAAAAAGCCGATATATTGGGCTGTTGGTATCACTTATTTGTCGCTACTAGCGAGACTTCCTCCAGAGTTGAAGCATGCTTGCTAGAAACACTGGTAGACGTCGGTATTGAAACCGTGTCTGAAAAAAAACGAATGGCTTCGTAATGGTTGCAGTTCCAGAGGCGAGAAAGCCGGCGATGAGGCGAGGGCAGGAGCCGGTACGCGACCTGCCAACATCACCTTGGCAACGGCTGACACGACACCAGAAGCTGGCGACGACTTTGAGATGGTAGCCTTCCCTGAGCGGCAAATGAGGCGGAGGATGGTATGTTACGCATGCGTTCTTTGAACACTTGAAAGCACTGGTCGAATCACACTCGCCGGTACGCTGTGTGCGTAACTTTCACGTCGTCAAAATTTGAGTAACGCTTTGTTTTTTCGAAGTTTTATACAAGCACAAATCGCACGGAGTCCTTGGCTGTTGTTACAAGTACTACTCTAAGTTTATACGGCAGTGGCTGTGTAACAACGGTCCGCAAAAGAATATTGGCGACATTAGTAGTCCATATTGCCGTGTTAACCGGCCTCACCTACAGTAGTGCCCTTGCGAGCGTTGAGAAATGATTTCTCCTAGATTAACTATTCGTACGTTGTTTATACTGCTGCCCGTAGGACATACATAATTGTTGCTTCATCCAAGGCGCCGAAATTGGGGAGAATAATGGTGGGAAAAAAACGCCCATATTCGGGATGGCGTGCAAACAATAAAAATACCATTACCTGGACACAAGTGCTTGAAACCTAGTTAACACATTTTAAGGTAGCCCCAAACCATTACATGCGCATTTTAACGCGCTTGCGCTTTGCTTTTAAAGGCGACCTCTGAATTTAAAGGCTCCAAATACACCACTGAATAAGCGAATAAGTATCCACAAAAGCCTTAGTTCGCATGACCTATAGGTAGAAATTACTTGGAAGTTGGATGCCGCGAAAACCACCGGGACGTTCTTATCAGTAGAAAGTTTTTATTCAAAAGCAGTTCTCCTGCTTTCTTTTTCAGCCTAATGCACTTCTATGGGCTTCGCTTAAATAGTTATTCCTGTATATATACACCAGTGCTAAGTAAAAATGGCCCCATCTCCCGCGAGGGACCCTGTGTGTGATGCGTCGCATTTGGGGGTTGAATTGGCGTTTCCATTGGGTTGATTCTCTACATCGCGTGAAACGTATTGGGAACGCGTAGGATGCCTTCTATCACATACGGATGTTCTCATACGCGGAAGATGGGGGCATCACGAGCTCTGCGCGTTTCGCAGCCTTTCCCAGCCTTGTCATCTTCGATGGTCGTAACGTTGCTTTCAGTGCTTGGGGTGACGCTGATAGTGGGTTGTGTCACACCACTCACTGAAGAGACCGTCGCTTCCATAACCTCTTCATCGAAGAATCAAGTGAAGTACGACGTAGTCAAGCACACAGTCGTCAAGCAAAGTGACGCGAAGTCGAACGAGAGCGAGCGCTGACTGAACCGCCGCGAGCGATACCCGCTTTATATTCACAGCGCTTGAAGGAGAGGAGACCGCGGGAGAGAGTCGCGCTTGCGCGTACCTGTGCACCGGAGCAGCGGTTAACGCAGCGTTAACGCAACGAAGCGCGCGCCAACCAAGCGCGCCAGCTGTCGTTATGCTAACCCGGTGCGGCTGGAGGGAGAGTGTTGCGCACAGCTCTGGGAAGAGACGAACGGAGGAGAGTCGCGCATGCACAGGTGGCGTGCGGACGGGCGCCGACGACGCAGGAGGGACATGCCTCAGAGCAAGAGATGCGCCGCATCTAAACATCTGGATGGCTTTAAGAGTATATTTTCAACCATAACGCGTCCCCGAAATGCTTGAGCTTTATTACGCTCAGTAAAAGCGATGGCCCTTGCCCGCACTATTCCAAGAAAATTGATGCACTTGGAAAAATACACTTTATAATTTTTCCTTTGTCCCTTAAGTGCTCAGGTATATGTTGCTTCATAAGAGTACTCATTTAAAGCTGAGATAACTGCGTGAAACGCGTCCTTTGTATATGGAGATAACTCCCACGAAGTTTTTGAACGGTAACCGTTTGGTATGACATATTTCACATCAACTTTGTTATTTACTCGCCGCAAAAAGATCAATCAATACCCTTCGAGATAAGCATCAGCATGACGCCATTTGCTCCTCTCCCCAAACTGTCGATGTCAGGGCTCCCGTGACGGTGCCAACAGCGCTGGCTGCGGTTGGCGCACGCTGGTTCTCTTTGTGCACCAAGTGGAAGTTGTTGACTGACGCTATGCTTCCCGGGTGCTTGCGACCACGGCCTGGTCTGGACGCCCTGCTGGGGTGGGACAGGGACAGTTACGTCAGCCGGCGCCCTCCTGTCATGGCGGCCGCCGCAGTGTCTTTCAGCAAACCGAAACTAACAAGAAGTACACGAGGCTCAAAAAAAAATTATTTACACTGCGATCGACCATCAATATGTCCTATTTATGATTAGCTGGGAAGCTGGGTATTCCATAGCAGCGAAACAACACATTACCAAAACTTTCATGTGAGACTCCTTTAAACTATTGTGGCGTATTTCGGTTGAAATGTCCTAGAACGTCGCCTATATTGCTTATAGAAATCACGATTGTCAGAATTATGTACACTGCAGGATGAACAGATTTTTATATCTCCTAGCCACTACCGTGTTGCGCCATCCCAACGGATTCGTTACTACCAAATATTCCTAACCTAGATGTCTCCAACGAGAATAAGGGGCTCGGGCTGTCGGCCTGTTCCTGTGATCGTCGTCGTATCTTGTATCGGGTAGGTCACGGTACTAAAATAGCGGGACCATCGTTTTCCAATGCATTCCTCCAGATATGTATCGCGTTCTAAACAGAACACACCGGGACACTCGATTTCCAACGTCTCACGCTAGAATGTCTTTATCTATGTGGGAAAAACGCGTACTTAAAAGAACTCACCCAAACACCTCGTTTTCCAACGCCTCGCGGAGAAAGCTTCGTGCTTGAAAGACACGAGACTTTTACAGAATACTGCATACCTTACCTTCGAACGGTTTCATCTCCGTGGGAAAAACGCCGATGCGGCCAAGAAAGCACTTGTACAACTGCATGCTTCACCCTTGCCTATGTTGTACGGTAGTGGAGATATCCTGTTATTTTTAGTTCTTTCCGACTCCGCTGGACGACTTGCGCTGTATTGAATGACCATTTCACCGCTTTGCACATCTTTGCTAGGCCTGCAATGGTTGGTAATTTTTGTACTTTTTATCCTGCTATTTGCTTTCCGCTGTGTACTGGGGTACTCTACCTGTGCCGTGTCACTACACGCCTGACCCAAGACAAGTACCTTTTCCCCTTAGTTTGGTTTGATTGATTGTGGGATTTAACGCGCCGACGCAGCACAGGCGATGAGGCGCGCCGTAGTGGAGGACTCCGGATTAATTTTGACCACCTGGGGATCTTTATCGTGCGCCGAAATCTCGTACACACGGGCGTTTTTTGCTTTTAGCCTCCATCAGAAAAGCGGCCGCCGCGGCCGGGAATCGAACCCGCGACCTTGTGCTCAGCAGCGCAACGCCTTAGCCACTGAGTCTCGAATGTTTTTTACGCAAATGGGTGTTCCGTAATTCCTCACCGCCCTTTTCCTGTTTCTAAGCGGTACTCCTGTCAATACTTCCACTTGTCGTACAGCTCATTAAATTTGCTTTGGGAACTGTTAAAAACATCTGCAAGACTTTGTCCCAGTAGTCAGCGCTCAAAGTACGCATTTCTTGCATATGACTAAATCTAGTAGCAATGTGATATCCAGTTTTGTTGCTTTAGCGTGCTCCCAAACGCATACCACCTGTGCAAATCATACGTCTAATTTTCTGTCTTGATTAATAATGAATTACAACCTACAAAACAAAAACAAGTCAACTATCTCCGGTTCAGGGCAGGCTGTCTGCTTGCATGTTCAAAACTACCGTCTGGTTTTTCTCATTCATGCGACCGAGTTCTCGAAATAGCGTTCATGTGATTTTGTTCGCACACCCTTTACGTTCTGCCAAACAACACTGTTTCAGTAAAGTTTCCCCAAAGCGCGAAGCCGGTGCCCTCTATCAACACGGCTTAAATGGAAATCATTAGCTGAAGTTGTGAATGTGCCACCGAAGCACCATTTCTTCCTTCAACAAACTGGTACGGCCACCGCTCTGCTGTTCTATTCGAGAAGCCTGTGTGGCCACACTGACAGGAATTCACTTTGGTCTAAATCGAAGATAGATATTCATGTTGCCTGACGTCACAACCGAAGAAACTATTTCCAGCTAAGTTTAGCATTGTGGGAGACCAACACTGTAGACACGTGAACAGGCCTGCGCGCGTGTTTGACTTATTTAAGTTAGTCCTTAGCTTTGCCTGCAGCTTAATACTTTGAACCACTTTTTGCCATTTACAATGAGTTGTGGTCATACAACCAGAAAACACTTTCTCCAGAGCACATAGATATATTACCACTTGCGACTCGGGCGTGCCGCATGATGGCCTGCGACGCATGTCGCGCGATGACATGTTGTTCATCTTGCGAAGAGCGATGATGCGGGGTGCGTTACAGATGGCCTGTTCCCCGTCCTTTGTATATTCCTTCGTGACTCCAGCATTGCATTCACATTAAAATAGGTTGCACTATCGCGACAAGAACCGGTCGAACTCACTCTAAAACACAAGATGCAAACCTTAAAAGTGCCGTAAGCATTGCGGGGGGCGGGAAGAGCCCAAATAAAGGACACCAAGGAGACTCCTTTTGCAATATTATTGCATGCAGAAATACAAACGTTTGCTTTTACTAACAACTCGAATTACGAGCCCGCAGAGGTCGCTGTTTTTCATAAACGTCAAAGTTCTGGACGCTTTGAAATCCGGCGAAGTCAGCTTACTGCTTCCCTATTGAAATCGCTACATACAAAGAGTACTTGCTTCTGCAATGGAAACACTTTTCTGCGCACTATCAGTCCATCAGTCGCACATAGTTCGTTCATTACGTACATGTGTACTCTGCACCCGCTGACGAAAAAACCTTAGTTCACGCGAAAGTCACTAGCGAGCGGCGGCTCGTCGCCATTTGCATTGGCGGGTCGTAATAAAACGTTTGGTTTCTGGGTGCGTACGCTGATACTGCGGTCATTGTTGGCTAACCGGCTTGCGATGACATCGCGCCTCGAAGAATTCGGTAGGGAAGAGATCGGCTAAGCCGCCGCAAAGCGTCTAAAAGTGTCGGCTGCCTCGTCGTGTCGCGGATGTCCGCGATTCAAAAGTGGGCACGCGCATTAAGTTTTAATGCGACTTTAGACAACCCTCTACATCGATGTTTCAAACTTTCATCTTTCACATAGAAGAAAAAACTGCTGGAGAGCAGTTGTTTCCCAAATAAACATAGATCGGCACCCTTTTGTACACGCCATTACAGTTGACTTCCTAAGCAGCACGTCATCAAAATTCGTCTTGGCAAAACAAACTTGGGAAAACAACCGTCTTGGCAAAACAACAGTAAATCAGGATTTGATAGGAAAAATTGAATTGTTCTTCCTATCAAATCTTGATTTATCTGGTAATACAAAGTTCTTGAAAAAAGTGTAGGTAAGGCAAACGGATTGCACAATTTTTTCCCCGATACTCACGAGCAATCAAGTTGGGCATATACCAGTGAAGATGCCCATGAACAGAGTATTTATGCAAGGTTATTGCGCAATATAGCAGTTCTTTTAAATGGCTCTGAAGCCACTGCTCGTCTTGCGAGCCTGCTTCTGGCTGATAAATATTTGGGGCGCTTACACTCACCATCTGCGTACTTGATTCTGCTCCCTGCTCCCGCGATGCGATGCGATGAGGCTTTGAAGGGGAGGGGAGGTAGGAGGAAAGGGCCCGCAAACTGTCCGTTTTTTGCGTTCTGCTATAATTCAAGATGAAACAGCCACCTGATTGCACGGAAAGGGGATATTAGCGACGTCCTTAGCCATAAACAACTCTGTAAGGAACAACGCGGCGAATGAGCCCTTAGTGACTTAGGAATTTTTTTCTGCGGGCGCAGGTACTCGCCGACATGCGCGCCAAAGGCAGCGCTCGATGCGTTAGGGCCCGGCATCACACTTGGTTGCATCGAGCCGATTCTCATCGTTGGCAACCTGCAACCGCCTTTGCTTGGAGCCACGGAAACCCTTGAAATGAACACGCGGCAGTAATTCTGTGTTTATTGAGTCACTTCTCGCTCTTATTGGAGAAATAGTGCATATTTAGCTATATTTAAAAGAACGAACGAGAGCACCGAGGGAAAATAAAAGTTTGAAAGGTCTATCCTTTCATCCCGTGCACTCTTCCTTTTACTGCTCTCTCCTGGATGAATGATGTGTAGGTATAATCAACGCATAAGAACATCTTAAAGCGTTCTAGCTTAAATCGCATATTTTTTCTGTGCATCCAGAACCCCGATGACTTAGGCTTTAGCCTTCAAACACAGTCCGGCCAAACATTGATGCAAAGACGGAAAGTGCCCCGACTAAAAGAAGGAAATGAGGAACCGAGAATTCCCTCGAGGAGGAGACTGTGCGCGGCCCAGGTTAACCCAAATTGCGTCGCCGATCAACGGGACTCACCGCAGACGACCGGAGGACCCAGCCGCATCTTTCCCCGGCGAGACCACCGACCAAACCGAGCTATGGCATCCTGCCCTTCTCCACTCTTCTGCAGACTCTAAAATCGCCCTCTCTATTATCTTCCTCCCTTCACTATAGACTCCACGGACTTGATTATCCTCCCCTTCTTAGTGTACCGTGTTGTGTGTACGGGTGTGTGTGTGTGTCTAGCGGGCCTATTGTTAGCGTAGTCGGGGGAAGCTCCCCAGCCCGCCTAGTTGTCTGCCTTTCTCTTCCCCTCGTGTTAAGGTAGCCTGTTTCCTAAGCCCAGCTTCGTTTTCTTTGTCTGTATTACCCTCTAGTAACCCGGTGTACATGGTACACGACGGGGGCGGGTTGAGTTGAGTGGCGGGTTCAGCTTACCTCGACGCTTCCGAGTTTATATGAACCCCGTCCAAAGAATCGAGGTGAGGGGAGCGGTGGGGTTCCCGTACAAGGGGCTACCGTATTTTCACGATTCTAACGCGCACCCTCTTTGCTAGAAGGTAGCTTAATATTTGTGTGCGCGTTACAATTGGGCTCAAAACAGAATTAGGCTTTAAAGCGGCCAGCAGCATTGCCATGCGCAACGGAAACGAAGTACCCGCAAATCCAACTCAATCCAATAAAAACAATCCGTCAACACCACGTGAGTGAATTTCGGCGCACTAATTCCTCAATGGCACGCCGCATACCTTGATTAACCGTTGCACATTTTTTTTGTGCTACTGCAATTAGCCCGTAGCGCCTAGAATTATGAAGATCAAGACACTTGAAATCGCAAGCAGCTTCACTGTTCCCCTCTATAACTTTATTTCCAGCAGCAGCTGGTGAAGCAACCTTGTGAAGAACAATTCATTTTTGGCTTCAAGAGCTGCATACGCCAAATAAAATCTCCTCTTGTGGTGTCATGTCTTTCTATCTGCGCAGTACCGTCAGTGTCACATTTTTTTTCGAATTTTCCTGCGCGAACTTACTCGCGCGATACGATTGGGGGCGCGTTAGAACCGCGCAAATACGGTATTCTGCTCCCCGCGGCCCGCCGACTCAGCCCGACGAGCGAGCTGACCCACCCCTTGCCTCCGAGTTGACTGGACTCGCCGCGACGGCTCTCTGACCCACCCCGTCCGCTTATACATGGGGGTGTCGAGTCCAAAAAACCTGTTTATTTCGACTCAACGCGCCCTCGTCGGGTCAATGTAAACGGGGCTTGTGTCAGGCTGTATATCCTGTGTGTGTGGAGAAAGTAAATGTGCTTTGTTTTGAAACGGTTATCCCGTGCCCCGTCTCGTGCCTCATGCCAGCGGCCAATCAGGCGTGGACCTATCGCCGGTTGGCAGGTCCGAACCACATTCTAGAATTCGAACAGAGGGGGAGTTGTTTGTCGCCTCCTCCCGTCCGAGACATCGGCCCCTAAATTACCTCGCGCAATTTTGTGACACATATCCATCACCAATTTCCCTTCTTGTTTTATTGCCACATACTTTCTTTTTGTTTTGACTATAATTCAGTTTCAACACTTCCTCGTGCTAGGTCTCATGTCTGTGCAGTTTTTTGTTTATATTCCCCCTAAACGCCACTTTAAATTTTATTCGTTAAATGTGTTTTCTTTATATTCAAAATGTAACTGCGCGAAGGACGGATACAAGAAAGGACACGGGCGACCGTAGTCTCACAACTTACAGTTGTGAGACTCAGTTGAGACTCGCTCGTCCGTGTCCTTTCTTGTATCCGTCTTTCGCGCAGTTAACTTTTGAATATGAACCCCTTCCAACTCGCCTAGCTGTGTTTCTTTAATTCCTATATCATTTCTCGCGCATAGTGCCTCTTTCAGTGCCAATCCCTCTGGTTGGGTATGAGCTATATCTTCTGACACAACCACCACCACGTTTATTCGACATTATGATTACTGTAGGGCCTGCTGTGGAAAGAAGATGATGTTATAGCAGAGGGAAAAGGGTAGGGCTGCCTCTGTTTTATTAGCGTACGTTTGGAGGCAGCTTAGTAGGGGAGCTTGAATCTTGTGGCTGTCGAGGAGCCGATCACCAACCGGTGGCGCCGCCGGGTCTTGAAGGAACAAAAGGAGTGCTCGCCAGATCTCGGTGGCTCGATCCGGAGGCTTGGGATCCGGAGAGGCGCATGTCCAGGGTCCCCATTTTATGGTGGCCAGGGCACGAAGCCTAGCTGGAATGTAGAAGGGGCACTCCCAAACACAGGTGGTCGAGATCAGCGCAGGCGTTGCACGTGGAGGAGAGCCAGTTTTGAGCGGTGGTGTGTCAACCCTGTGAAAACGGTTCAGCAAAAAAGGATAAGGAGTGGTGCCTGTTTGAATTCTCTGAAGCACGACAGACTCTCGCCGTGTGAATACCTTCGAGGGGAGCGGAGGTATCGAGAGTGGATTGCCAATTGCTGTGAGGTA